>JAQPPZ010013758.1:0-69268 GCA_028583015.1 Wollemia nobilis
CTCCTCGTATCTAGTTGCAGCTTCAAAAGCTGAGTGGGCTTTGGTATCCAGCACAAGACCACTCCAGCTTCAGTAGCCTATCCAAGATACCAGTTACCTGCACACATGCAAACCATCAAAGGGGATTAGTAGCACCCGTATATTCAAATAGAAGATCCAATGCTACACATAAACCTATTATTGATATGGATGAAAAATAGACAATGCAAAACAAATAACAAATAAAACCTTGCTTACTACTCGAATCGCTAATCTCTGTCGATGAAACTCGTTTCTGTTCTCGGGACTATGGAACCGCGAAAGCGTGGTTGCAGGCTGGAAACTGCGGACCTGTGGTTGTGAAACCGTGGATGCGCGTTCTAGACTATGAAATCATGAATGGACGGTTTCAACTGAACAAAAGATTTCCTTAAAATCTGAGCCAATGGTCAGAGTTCGACTTGCACCCTCAACTTCTCGTTGGGTCCAGATCTAATTCGGTAGTCTGTCGGTATGTAGATTTAGCTCCCTTTGTTTGGTGGATTGATGGTGTCTTTATAGGTTGATTGGGGCTTTGAATGGGAATGTGAGGTTGCAAGCCTGATTTGCCAAGTGGCAAATCTGGACTGCTAGGTGGAAGGGGCAGTTACAGTGAGTCACTTAGTGTGGCTCACTTAACTAGGGTGATGTGGCTCTAAGTGGAGTGGGATGTGGGATGATGTTTTATGTGAAGGGACAAAGGGACAACAAAAAAGGAGTTGTGGCATGGATATTGGGAATCTGTCTCATGTGCAAGGACAAAGAGGACATGAGTGGGTAAGATGTGGCATGGATGTTGGATGAAGTGTCCATGACACATGTCCAATGGGTAGACAGGGTATCCTAGGGTGATTTTCCTAATTAAATAAATTATGAAAGTATAATGATGTGCAAGATTTTATATACCTAAGTTAGAACTTAGGCATATATCTTTATTATGTAGGATTTGATGGTGAGGTGGTGAATGTGAACTGAAGGATTCTAGATTTTGGTGTCTACAGTTAGCTTAGATGGCAACAACTGGTTAATTTGGAAAGCCAAGATGGAATATCTTCTCTATTCGAGAGACCTCAACCTACTAATTGAAGTATACCAGAAGCCATACGACATATCCGTTGAGGATTGTACAAAGATGGACCGAAAAGCAACTGCTTGCATCCGTCAATGGTTGGATGATATTGTGTTTCACCATGTGGCGATAGAAACCAGTGCAAACAATTTATGGAAGAAACTACATGACTTGTATGAGAGAAAGATAGCCGAAAACAAGGCGTTTCTGATCAGAAATATGGTAAACTTGAAGTTTAAATAAAATGGGTCTATTGCAGAGCACCTAAACGAGATGCAGAGCATTGTAAATCGGCTAGCAGCTATGAAGATGGTGTTGGATGATGAGTTGCAATCACTGTTGTTGCTAAGCTCACTATCGGATAGTTGGGAGACTCTTGTTGTATCATTGAGCAATGTGAGGAGAAAATCCTCAAATTCCTCCTGCTCATAGGTATTGGTTGTTGAAGAACGAGGAAGACCAAAGAACCGAGTAGATAACAATCGAGGCAAATCAAAAGGGAGATCTAAATCAAGAAAATGAATAACCTGCTACTACTGCAAGAAGCCCGGGAACATGAAGAGGGAGTGCAGGAAGCTTAAAAGAGATAAAAAAGAAAGGAAATCTGGTGATAAAAATAAATAACACAAAGAAACCACTACAGTTGCATATAGTGATGTCCTAATATTCTCAATGTGTGGTGAAGACTATATTATTGCAGCGTCTGAAGATTCAAACTGGGTGGTTGACTCAGGAGCATCCTTCCATGCCAATTCACATAGCAATTTCTTTATCATGTGCAAGTCATGAGACTTTGGTTCGGTAAGAATGGGAAATAATGGAGTGTCTAAAATTGTTGGAATGGGTGATGTTTGAATCACAACCAATGTTGGTTATGAGCTGGTCCTCAAGGATGTGAGGCATGTTCCAGATCTCAGGTTGAATCTCATCTCAACTGGAAAGTTTGATGATGAAGGGTATGAGACACAGTTTGGCAATGGATTATGGAAGCTGAAAAAGGGCTCTTTGGTTGTGGCAAGAGGAAATAAGTGTTGCTCTCTCTATAGGTACGAAGCCCAGTTATCCAAAGGCGAGGTGAACACTATTTTTGATGAATCTCTATTTGGTCTGTGGCATCGATGACTCGGTCACATAAGTGAAAAAGGTTTGGAGACTTTGGTGAAGAGGAATTCTCTTCCATATCTCAAAGCTATGTCATTGGCTCCGTGTGATCATTGTTTAGTAGGAAAACATCATAGAGTTTTTTTTTTCACATGCTAAGGCCAAACGGAAAATTGAGATTCTTGATCTGGTTTATTCTGATATATGTGGCCCTATGAGCGTGAAAACTCTTGGTGGTGCTTTGTACATTGTTACTTTTATTGATGATGCATCTAGGAAAGTTTAGAGCTTTACCATGCAGATAAAATATCAAGTGTTTGAAATCTTTCAAAGGTTTCATGTTATGGTTGAAAGGCAGACTTCCAAGTCCTTGAAATTACTTTGTACAGATAATGGTGGAGAGTACACCTCAAAGATATTTGAGGAATATTGTGCAAAGCATGGGATAAGACATGAGAAGATTGTCCCTTACATGCCACAACACAATGGTGTTGCAGAAAGGATGAACCGCACCATAGTTGAAAAGATTAGAAGCATGCTTTCTTCAGCTAAGTTATCAAAGGAGTTTTGGGGTGAAGCCATGAGTACAGTTTGCTATTTGATAAATTTATCTCCTTCAGCTCCATTGGAAGGCGATGTGCCAAAAAGAGTGTGGACCAGCAAGGAGGTATCTTATTCACATTTGAAAGTCTTTGGATGCAAGGCTTTCATACATGTACCTAAGAAGCAACGAAGCACGCTAGATGACAAAGAAATCCAATGTATATTTTTGGGTTATGGAGGTGATGAGTTTGGGTACAGGTTATGGGATCCCAAAGCCAAGAAGTTGCATAAAGCCGAGATGTGGTTTTTCATGAAAACCAAACATATTCTAATTTTGACAAATAAGAACAACTAAAGAGATTTGTAGATGAGCTACCAGAAACACAAGATCTTTTATCCATCCATGAAAATGAAGGGCAGCAAGCTCAAGATGAAGAAGATCAAGTTTGGGGTGATGAGGATCAACAAGTAGATGATGATGATGCACATGGTAATGATGATGTGCATGGTGATGTTGAGCAGGGGGAGCAACCTCCTCAAGAAGAACCACCTATGTTGAGAAGGTCACAAAGGGAAAGGACAGCCTCAACAAAATATCCTTCATCAAAGTATATCACACTCAGTGAAAGTGGTGAACCATAATGCTTTAAAGAAGCTATGATGCATGAGCAGAAAGAACAATGGAAGAAAGCTATGCAAGAATAACTTAAGTCCTTGCATAAGAACAAAACTTATGATTTAGTTGAGCTACCAAAAGGGTGAAAAGCCTTAAAGAACAAGTGGGTTTTTAGGCTGAAAATGATATGAGATATAAGGCAAGGTTGGTAGTGAAAGGTTTTGGGCAGAAAAAGGGTTTTGATTTTGATGAAATTTTTTCTCCTGTTGTGAAGATGTCTTCTATTCATACTGTCCTAGGCCTAGCTGCTAGTCTAGACTTAGAGATTGAGCATTTGGATGTCAAAACAACTTTCTTACATGGAGATCTAAAAGAAGAACTATATATGGAGCAACCGGAAGGTTTCTTAGTAAATGGCAAGGAGCACATGGTATGCAAGTTGAAGAAGAGCTTATATGGGTTAAAAAAATCACCAAGACAATGGTATAAAAAGTTTGACTCTTTTAAGATGAATCAAGGCTTTATTAGAACCACTGCAGACCATTGTGTTTACTTCAAAAAATATTCAGAGTCTTCCTTCATTATTCTTTTGTTGTATGTTGATGATATGCTTATCGTTGGTCAAGATGCTAATCTGATTGACAGGTTGAAGAAGGAGTTGAACAAGGTATTTGAAATGAAGGACCTAGGGGCTGCAAACCAAATTTTGTGTATGACAATCAAGCATGATAGAAGGAACAAGAACATATGGCTATCACAAGAAAAGTACATTGAGAAGATACTTGAAATATTTAATATGAAAAATGCCAAACCTGTGAGTACGCCATTAGCTAGTCACTTCAAGTTGAGTGTCAAGTCATCTCCAACCAGCAATGAGGAAAAGAAAGAAATGGAAAATATCCCCTATGCATCAACTGTAGGGAGCTTAATGTATGCTACAGTGTGCACAAGGCCCGACATAGCACATTCTACTAGTGTAGTTAGCAGATATCTTGCAAATCTAGGCAAGCAACATTGGGAAGCTGTAAAATGGATACTAAGGTATCTAAAAGGCACCTCTAAAGTTTACCTATGTTTTGGAAACTCTCCACCTATGGTGGAAGGCGATACAGATGCAAATATGGTAGGAGATCTTGATAACATAAAGTCTACTTCTGGTTACTTGTTTACTTTTGCAGGAGGAGCCATCTCTTGGCAATCAAGGTTGCAAAAATATGTTGCACTTTTGACTACATAGGTAGAGTACATTGCTGCCACAGAAGCCTGTAAGGAGATGCTATGGTTGAAATGTTTTCTTATGGAGTTGGGTTTACAACAAAAGGAGTACGTGATTAAGTGTGACAGTCAAAGTACCATTGATCTGAGCAAGAATGCTACATTCCGCTACATAACCAAGCACATTGATGTGTGGTATCATTGGATTAGAGATGTCCTTGAAAATGGCTTGGTGAAGATTAACAAAATTCCTACTGATCAAAATCCATCAGACATGATGACGAAGACAGTGCCAAAAGAAAAGCATAAATTGTGTAAAGCTTTGGTAGGCATGAATTTTGTGTAAGCCTCGAGTATGGGGGAGCCCTCCTCATGGGTCTGGAGGGGGAGATTGTTGTCGTTATCCATGGTTCCAGTCCATGACGTGGTATCCTTATCTGTTCACCATATAAGAGTTTTTTTCTTGTAATTTGTTGTCATCCTTATCCCGTGGAGGATAAAAGTGGATAAGAGGAAAGTGTTCGAGAAGATACTCTCCAGCGATTACTCTGCTTTATTTCTTGCTTTAGTTTTTTTGCTTTTTACCACCATTGGTGAAGATTAGTTTTTATGCTTTTTACCACTGCTGGTGAAGATTAGTTTTTCTGCTTTTTACCACTGCTGGTGAAAATTAGTTTTTTTGTTTTTTACCACCATTGGTGAAGATTAAAACGTTGGGCAGAGAGGTCTCTAAATTAAGTGTAATATGTATGCATGATATACAAGAGTGATAACAAGAGATGAGACTCTGTTTTGACAGAGAGTTGTAATATGTAATCGTTTATTTGTCTTCTCAAGAAAGGATCTAATCTTTTATGGACGTAAGCACAATTGTCGAACCACGGTATCTGTTGTGTCATCTTGTTTATGAATTCTCTTATCTTATTATTGCTGCAGTGTATATTTTTTGTGGTTAATTTTCATTGCAGAGTATATTTCATTCTTCATTTGCTTTCCAAAGACCCAACATCTACTCTTTGATAAAAGGCAAATCGTGTTAAATTTTGTTGAAGGTGACCCACTGAATACCAACGTGCTTGGCTTGGAAGACATCTCCCTTATCCACATCTGTAAATTTCTCCAGCCCATTGATCCCTATTTACTTGAGCACTAAGGAATCTCCAATTACTTGCCTAGCAAGAAATACCCACATCATCCTCAAACTTGGTGCCCACGAAAACATTACCCTTCACTCTATAAGAAGAGGCAACCCCCTACAAATCTTAACCACCCATTCTCTTCTTCTTTACCTCTTTACATTATTCTGCTGCCAAAGTATTTTTACACAGCACTGTAATTGTGATATATTGCTTCAAATATGGGAGGAGGCGGTCCTAGTTTTAATGAGAATGATCTTGCCATTGTTCCATACCACAGTGGGACACTCTCACTTCATACTCCTCTTGTTGGTGCTAACATACCCACCTCTTCTCGTTCTTATCCTCCTTGCCCTTCCCCTCCCTCTTCTCCACCTCCACATCATAAACACAAAATCAAATGCCATCTGAAGATCAAACAAAAACACAATATCAAATGTCATCTGAAGATCAAACACAAGCATGGAAAGAAACACGAGCACATGTCTCCCCACTGCCACCACAAGCACAAGCACTCTAGGCAGGTTGAACACCCTCTTGGATGTAAGCCCCACCATGTGCATAAGAAGAAGCACCAACATGGGCATATTAATTTCCCTCTTGGGTGTGAGTCTTATTATGTGCAGAAGAAGAAGCACCGCCATGGACCCTGTTGCTCAAATGGCCACCAACATATCTGTTTAAAAATATATATATATATATATATATATATATCACATACAAGCTGTGCAGAACAAGAAATGAGGGTATCATATGCCTCTCTTGTCTTTTGCTATGGATATATGTGCCTGCTACTGTGATCTGCTATAATAAGAGTGCCAAGTGTTTCGACATATGGATGACGTTAGTCATGATTACTGCCTTGGCTCTACTAGTTTTATACACTAGAAGAGGCTTATTATATGAAGCCACTTACTTGATTTGAGGTATTGTTAATATTACATCTCTCTTTTTTTATTGAGTTTCGATTCAAATTTATATGAGCTACTGGTGTTCTCTACAAACATTATTCAAGATGGATTTATCGTGTTTTTCTTGGTCCCAGGATTGAACTATTGAACTGAGAGAGATTTTGCTATATTTGTTGTATTAATGCTTTTTGTAGATGCCCTAGATATCTGAAATTGTGTTCTCTTGCTGAGCAGAGTTGAGTGAAGTTGAATAGATGATGAAGAACTAATGAATTTTATAGAACTAAGCACAAGTTTTGTTGAGCAGAGTTGAGTGAAGTTGAATAGATGATGAAGAACTGATGAATTTTATAGAACTAAGCACAAGTTTTGTAGAAGCCATGATCCCAACAAAGAGTTGTGGTTAAACCTCATGGTTAATGAGCTAAATAAGTTGTGGAGCAATCCAAGCGGTGATATCCTAAACACCCACTTTTGTGATAAAAGGTAAAAGGGGAAGATAAAATAATATGGGGCTAGAAGCCATACTCTATAAAAGTATGGGAAAAGAAACAGACAAAATGAATTTACTAAGGAAATGTTGAAGGAAATCATGAACAAGTTGCTAGATATAAAAGACGTGACATTCAAAATTTAGGTCTTTTGAAAGTTTACAAAACACGTCACCGCCGACGTCGGGAAGTGCACCCACCCGGCCAGTCGCCACGAGGCTCACACGTAACAGTAGTCCTCGACGGCGCCCTTGCGGCTGCGGAGGCACTCCAGCGGTTGGGTTTGTATGCCGTTGGGAGACAGCAGACTGGCGGCGCCGTACGAAGAGACCGACACGTCCCAGTTGAACAGTGGTGGCGCCGACACCTGTAGGACTCCCGCATCGATGCTCGTTGCGTTTGCTGTGATTTTATGGCAGTGCATGCATAGAGATAAAATTAAAGATAGCGTATCTCTGTCTCTGTTTCTTTCTTCTCCGCATGAATTTGTTCAGAGTTGAATGGAGGAGGGTGAGATTGGAATACATGTTGTTGGTTATTCTGTTTTTGATCTTTCAGAGAGCACAGAATGTTTTGGATTTGGTAGTTTGTTTTAATTTTTTTTTGAGGAGTAAAGGTAAAGTAGTTTTTAATTGTTGTAATTTTACATGAAACTATCTTTCTTTATTTAAATAAGTCTCAAATTTAAGTAAACATACATATGATGAAGATGAGGAAACATTAAGGTGTCGCGAAGTATTTTTTGTTATTGCAGAATTGAAAGCGAAATTGTTGCGTAAGGAGGATCTAAGGGGAATGCCTCAATATCTTCTCTTAAATAAATAGAGTTTGTTTGTCATTTTATTGAAGAAAAAATCTCCAACATAGATTGAAGAACAAAAAATTGTACTAACAATACTTTTGCCATTTTATTGAAGAAAAAATTTCCAACACAGATCAACATCTCAAAGAGTCAATGGATGCTTGTCACAGTTGAAATCAAGGTCAAAGATCATCATTGAGGAAAGTACAATAGAAGAAACAATATTATATAGAGTCAATCATGACTTGATCTGTAAATTCATGGGTATTTGCCCTACCTTGAATTTTTTGCATTTGTGGGTGCGACAAAACTGAGAGCCTCTTGGTGAGTATTCTTTGTGATTTATTAATAATGGATATTTATTGTTAGTTTTTCCTTAGTTGCCAACAGAATAGGGTTTTCGTATCAAAAAAGAGGAATCATGGTCTGACAAGATTATTTTTTCAACCCTGGAGAGTGAGATTTGATCCTCGAATTGAACCCATTGTTGTCCCAGTATGCGTATAGTTGTATGCCCTCCCAATGGAGTTTTGGAGTGAGTAGGTATTAGAAATCATCGGTAATTTTCTTGGAAGATATTTGGGTGTTTCTAGAGACAATGGAAGGAAACATAACCGTTACGCTAGATTATGCGTGGGAATGGATCTCAGCCAACCTTTGTTGATAGAGGAGGAACTTGAACTTGTAGGACTATCTTGGATTCAACAAATAGATTATGAGGTGTTGCTCTTCAGGTGTAGAGTTTGCCACAAATATGGACATTTGCCCCGGTCTTGTCCAAACAATATGATCATAAAAATGGAGGCTCCTTTGGGAATGCCAAATCTTCCTTAGGAGGGTAAGTTTGTTAGAGATAGACTATATTACATCATTTGGGTCATGTAAATGTACTTTCCTAAGTACATACTTAGGACATTAGCTTACTTTAGGGGGAAGTTATCTAGTTACTTCATGCAATGTAATAAATGCACAAGTGTCAATGTGTAAGCTATATATGTGCAAGTCGTCCCTTGTACAACTAGGTAGAGTGTTGGCCAAGGAACCTATCTTCCTATATAAAAAGACCTCATTGTAACAAGAAAATATACAAAATTATATAAATAGATAGGTAGTAGCTTAGTGTTGTGTGGATCATAATATATTGGCGATGGGTGCAATGTAGTCCAATAGCTTTATTAATGGAGTGTTTATTTCCTCTATAGCTACATTGTATTCATTTTTGTCATTTCTATTTTAGCATATTTTAGTCATCTCGTAGATTTACTTTTTTTCATATTATTTTGCATCTTGTGATTGCTATCTCCCATTGCACACTACATCAAAAGCTAATAGTGGTATCAGAGCTATGATAGATCTAGCTACAATAGATCTAGCCATGGTAGATCAATAGGAAAACCACCATTATCATTGAGCCCGAGTTTTTTGTCAACCTGACACGCTGCTAGACCAGCCACTATCAAAAACTCTTAGAATAGCCAAGGTGGTATAATTAGGGAGAGCCACAAGTGAGGATTGATATTACATTTGGTTAGAGTCTTTCAACAGAGTTTAGGAAAACTCGTGAAGACTAAGACTCAGTATTCAATCCACTAGATTGACAAATCAACTAGTGAAGATCAGTCAAGATATCTGTAATTTATTAACTATTGCCCAAAGTTTCTTTTGTTGCAGAAAATTAATTCTCAGATAATTGGGACTCCCATGATAGAAAGCTAGGAGACTTCAACTTCATTGCCCGAAGGTCGGTGTGCCTTCATAGTGCAAATATTAGTTCCTTGTGCAAGAAAAGAATACTACGAAAGAAGAATTTTGGATAAGAGTCATGGTGAAGTTAGGAGACTGGAGATCTCCATTGCTAGATTGAGAACTTCATAGAAGAAGAAAAGGCCATAATAGCCTTGATCCAAAATAAAAGGCCATAGAAACCTTGATCTAGAAGAAAAGGCCACAAAAGCCTTGTTCCAAAAGAAAAGGTCATAGAAACCTTGATCTTGAAGAAAAGGTCACATAAGCCTTGATATTGAAAAATACCACAAAAGCCTTGATACTAAAAAAAGGCCATAAAAGCCTTGATCCTGAAGAAGACTCCATAAGAAAGTATCTGATTCAAAAGCAGATTAAAGATTTTAGTACTAACACTTTTTTGTAAGGAAAGGAGATTCAATGAGTTGGGAAACTTCCTACAATAAATTTAGGAAGAGTATATTCTTCGAAATCAATCCAGCATCTAGAGCAAAATTGAAGATAAAGAGATCAGGAGAAAATCTCATTGAAGAACTTCCAGTCTTGGAAGAACAAGGACTAGGAGAGTCTTGCTTGAATCTAGAAGCAACAGAATCAGAAGATCCAGAAGAACATCTCACCACCAACACTTCTAGGAGCAGAAGGTTGAAGCAAAGATCTCAAGGAAGACCAGAAGAAGCTATCAGATCAAAGACCTTGGGGTGGTCTCAACGAGCATCCAGTAAAAGGCTTGGAGAGCCTTATTAAATAAATCTTCAAAGAAGAACTCATTGGAGAAATTCACTATAGAAGGTAGTGAAATATTTGGGATAATTGTTGCCATCCAACAACAAGCCCAAAAGAAGAAGAAGAATTTGGTAAGGAGTGCCAAATCCAAGAAGATCCTACTTGAAGTCAGAATTTGACTTGAAGACAAAAGAAACTTGCCAAAGCCAGAGACTTGAAGATTACCTCTTACAACAAGAAGACATCGTTTGCTGAGATAAAGACTTCAAAAGCATCTACAACAAAAAGGAGGAGACTACAAGAGGAGAACAAGCCACCAAATCCTAGGCTCATGAAAGAAAGTTCGAGACCACTTTTTGGTGAAGAAGAAACTAAGCTACAAGATCCTACTTGAAGTAGCAACCTGGTGATATTAGACACCAACATCCTCTACAAGATCAACATCCTCCACAGAAGCAACAAAGGAGCTACAAAATATTTCAAAAAGGTAAGCAACTATTGGTGCAAGCAAATTCATTAATTGGATTACTTATCAGATTTGTTAAAGCACCTTATTTAGATTAAAGCTGTAAGAAGTAAAAATGGATTAAAGTCTTCAAAAGTAAAAAAAGAGAAAAGTTCCTTTTAAGGTTCATTTTCACATTAGTTAGGAGTTTATTAGATTACAAAATTACAACTACATTTATCTACCTATCATCTACTTTGGGAAAATAAAATAAGACTGAGTCCCACAATATTAATTGTAGCAAAATTGCAAAATAATTATTGAAGATTCATTTCAAATTATTCTTGATTAGTTGCAGTAAATTGATTAAGTCCACTTATAAGTTAATTTGAGATTTAATTGGAGTGATAAGGTGTGATTGTTAGTGCATTAAAAGTGAAATATTAAGTGGGTTCATTTGCACTACTATATAACTCTAAAAAAGCTTAGTGTTTGTGTTCTTGAGAAAGGCACAAAACTAGAATTTGACAAAGTGTCTAAAGATATTATTAGTGCACAAAAATCTGTAACACATAGTGGCCAAGTGAAGCCACAAAAATCTGGTTAAAATCCTCTAAAACTTGGAGAAGAAAACAACTAATCGAAATTAGAAATGGAAGCTTAAAATATTGAGACTTGGTGAGTCTTAAATCCAAAGCATTACAAGGTTTGGTGAAAGGAGAAAAGTGTTGAAAATTGCATCAAATAAAGAGCTTCTATCTAAGCTTGGATTTATCATCAAAGTATTCAAGTAAAAAGGGGAAGGTGCCTAAACAAAGAGACAACCTCAAAACCCCTACATTGCATTCAAAAATTCTGCCACAAAACCAAAAATTCAAACCTGAAAAAGAGTGCAAAAGAGCGTGCAATAAAGGTTATTTTATACATAAATTCATTACATTGTATTGCACTATCCTAATTTGGTTTATACATAGAAGAGGGCATATTTGAAGGTGCCTCAAAGGTACAATATCCATAGGGGAAACCAGCCGACAATAGCCGAATACATGCGTACTCCAAGCAAGGTAAAAGAGCACCATAGAAGGGTTATATTCCCTACTTCTTGGATAGTCAAACCTGTAAGCAATAAAGGCACAAAAGCAAAGAAGGGAGAAGCATTATATTCAGGTCTACAAAAGGAGCATAACAGGTTTAAGGAAAGCAAACAAAGCAAGATGTACGTAGGAGCACTCTACATTGTTATTGGAGCACCACCAAAGCTCCACCACAACATTGCTTTTCACTCAAGGCACCATCGAAAACATCTTTAGCAAAGAATCAAAAATACCAAGCTTTGCTAATAAGGATAGTGAAGGGTTATGTTGAAGGAGTAAAGGCCCATGAACAAGGAGGAAGTGACACTTGTCACTTAGAGAAAAACCCTAATATTCCATCCATGAGAGCTCATCTTGGTCAAATAAATGTTACTAATAGCAGGTTGGTATGTTGAAACGCTTGTCTACAAAGAGAACAAGCCCTCACCTAAAGAACGTAACTCCCAGGTGTTATCTAGCATCATTCATCCCAGGCACTCAAGAAGAAAAATGAATGTGTCACTTGGCACTTAAATCAAGATTCCATTTTGTTTAAAGGGCATCTAAGACCAAGGAATTCAAGGGGCATTTACGTATCCACATTCAAGACTCTAAGATCGTCGCATACAAAGTCGAACTACAGCGTGGAAGCAAGGAGAAGAGCCTCCAATGCTTTGGTCCGAAGAGGTCAAATGCAGAGATTAAGAAAGGCCATATTTGGAGTATTAAATACAAGGAAGGTTCCAAGCATTCTATTGGAGGAAACAACCAAAGAAAAGATATTAACATAGTAGTCCTTGCACACTGGGAATTAGCGTTGATTATTACGGTCTCTACATAGTGAAAGGTAAGATTTATTCCCATTATGAAAGTGCTTTCATTTTTAGGGAGTTATAAGGTTGATAAATTAAGGTTAAACTTAGAATAAATTAACCATATTGAAAGCCATATTTCAAAGGGAATAATTTATCAAATCAATATAATATTTGCAATATTAAACTTAGAAGTAATAAGGGTTTCTACTAGAAATTAATTTTAAAAATATTTGCAAATATTATTGTGTTCTAATTTTCTATATTTGGGAGCTATAAGGATTACAACACCAAATTAAGGTTATTGAAAATTAGAAACACTAAATCAAATCCTAAGGGATATTAAAAGAGGTTATTAAATATTTTTTCTAAGGTTGGAAATTTATAATATTCTTGTCTCAAAATTTCTCAAAAAGGGACAAAAGAAATCCAACATTAAAACCTCTTTCAAAATTGGAAAAGTGTTTAGTTCTATAAGAGCATTAAGGGATAATAGAAATTGATTTTGGGATTTACAAATACTTTAAAAAATCAACCAAAAATTGAACTACATTTTACAAAAGCACTATATTATATTCCAAAACATACTAGGGAGTCATAAGGCATTCTACAAAACTTGGTAATATCAGCATCTATCAAAGATTATCAAGTTGCAAATCCATTGGGAAGATATAATATTTCTATAAAACCTAAAATTCTATTAGGTTATATACTCTCATTACTAGGGAGACATAAGGAAACCTTCAAAACCTAAGGACTGATAAAGGTTTTATCAAATCAAGCTTATATACTTCATTTAGGGATCATATATCCTAATATAGAGAGTCATAAGGTAGACTACAAAGAAAACCCTATCTCAAAACTATCAAGAAGAAATATGGATGAAATAATAAGAAACCGGGTTTTGCATAGTGGCGAATTTCATAATTTAGTGCAAATATTCACATTTTCACAATGTTAATTTTGCAAATTTTGGGACCATAAAGGTCGGCCCGTTTGTCCGAAAATTTTAGGATCCAATTTTTTTAAGGGTAAATTCGCCCCGTTGTCATAAGGTTTCCCGCCTAATTTACGCCCTAAATTTATTAAAACTAAGAAAAATCCCACCCAAATCACCCCTTGTACCCCATTATATATAGCTAACCCTGACAGCGACTCCCATACAATTACAACATTTTTTTTGGATAGTGAGCGGTACAAAGTAGATGACTAACAAAACCTGAGTCCACAACTGACAGAAGATGGCTGGTGGGAGGCGACCGGTAGAATGCGACCGATAGAAAGCGATCGACATAAGGCGAGTAGCATAAGGTGAGTGGCATAATGCGAGTGGCATAAGGCGACTATCATAAGGCGACTGGCGAAAGGCGAGTGGCGTAAGGCGATCAATAGAAGGCGATCGGTAGAAGGCGACCAACATAAGGTGACCGGTATGAGGCGACCGTCATAAGGTGAGTGGCATAAGGTGAGTGACATAAGGCGAGTGGCATGAGGTGACTGGCATAAGCGAGTGGTATAAGGTGACTAACATAAGGCGAGTGGCAGAAGGCGAGTGGTAGAAGGCGAGCGGTAGAAGGTGAGTGGCATAAGGCGACTCAATTTATCGGTAAGTTTCTTTTATCATTAAATTTTATTTAACATTTTATTCATGGACACTCAATAAGGAGGTTTATTCTGCTTGCGAACGATATTCTTGGGATAGATATTCTGCTGTCTCTAGCAGTAGTTCTATTTTTACCAGTTATTTTTATTTTTAAAAATGATGTTCATTGTTCATGTTATTCTTCTGTTCATACAAGTAAAATGTCAACTGCAGGCAATGGAAAGAAGGGAGGCTAGTCTTCCAATAAAAGGAGTATCCTCAAATACTTTCATAATATTTCGAAATCCAGTCAGCCATCAAAATATGCACAAACTGAAGGTATGAACGTCTTTACTCACCAGTTAATTTTTTTACATTGTTAATTTTAAATATAATGTCTTCATTCATAAAGAAGTGTGCTTTTTGGTTGATGGATTTGTCCATTTTTATGTGTAGAAGGTATGCTTTTAAATTCCATAGTGATAATGACCCTACTATTGACACTAGTATTATCTCTACAGAAAACATTGTTTACCCTGGTATGCCTCCACTTCCACATATCCATGTTAATGAATAGTCCACAGATGAAAATATTCTCAATCAAATTGAACAACATGATAAGATTCCTAAATCTAACATGCCAAGTGGAAAAGAAACTAATAGTTCTTATGCAGTCCCTACTTCCAGAGAATCTTCATCTAAAAAACATAAATGTGCAAGGTTATCTAGGTGGACAATTAACAGATCATTTCAACCTGATTATATATCATAATTTCCATTTATTGATCCAGTGCTTCCAGAGAATAGTAGTGATGATATAACATAATTGAGATGCATAATTTACAGTTGAAAACACGAAAAGGATTATATATTGCAACTTAAAGATATAGTAGAAAAACATTGTGGAAAGGTTTATATCAAAACAAAAGAAGGTGATCGACCAACACCAAAAACTTATAGGTGGAAGGATGCATCAGAGTGCGCACATGTAAGATATGCGCAAGAATATGATAAAGAAATGAAACAAAAGCAAACTTTGGTTGAGAAAGGTGCAACGATTCAAACCCAATTTTAAAAAATGAATAAGTTAACTTTAGCTTCAAAAATTTTGTAGTTTGTTGTTGTATTCTCTATTCTTAAGAAGGGTAGACCTATGTCTGATTTCATTGATTATAAATCTCTATTTCGACTAGCTAATGTGCAGAACTTACCCAGTGCCCATTGGTAAGATCAAAATGGTTGGGAAATGGTAAAATGTCTCTCATTGGTTGAGAAGGATGACCTCAGAGAGATGTTGCAAGTGTGAATGCGCCCTCATAACAAGCTGCCTAGAAAAGGCTTGCTCTAGTGTGAACGTGTTGTTGTTTTTTGAAATGTCGGCATGATTGCATGATCTTTTCTACCCTCCTCCTCTATTCCTTTCCCTTATCCCTCCTATTCTTCCTCCTCTTATTCCTCCCCTTATCTCTTATATTCCATTTCTATTCCTTATCTCCTAAAATCCCTGCATCCATTATGACATATTGTTTTTAATTAGACTATATATCGGTTGTCCTCAAAGGTTTGAAAATGAGATTTGGCAAATTATTATTATTTTTAAATTTTTGCTCTTTGTTCCTCTCCTTAATCTGGTATCAGAGCCAAGGGTGCAAAAATCGAGGGCACCAAGGAGGATGTCGATCGAGGAGGGTCCTGATAGAGACAGTCTGTCATATCTATCGACACAAAGTTTGAGGCTAGCACAAAGTTTGAGGTTAAGGTGGCGTTGAGATACGAGCAGACTGACATGTGGTAGATCGTGATTGTTGGACATTTGCATGGCGAGCATTGAGTTGGAGCGTTGATGTGGTGGACGCTAGTTGGCGATACACAAATCGAGGCAGGTGTTGTGGTGGCTGGCTAAGGTGGCGGTGAGCTGACAAGGTGATGAGCAGTGATGTGGCACAAGGAGTGACACATGGCGAGAGGTGATGAGCAGGCGAGCTGACATGGGTGCACAATTCAAGACTAATGTGGCATCTGAGTTAGCGTTTGGCATGTCGTCTGACGTGGCATACGAGTTGGCAGGACGACACGTGTTGCTATTCGGTTGGTTGTTGTGGCAAAAGACTGGCAGGAACAATTGCCCAAAGGCAATCAACTTTAAATGTGCTTGTTCGCGTTTAAATATTCTTCTCCTGCATTTATCCCAACCCATGTGGGATTATTGTTTTTAAAAACAAATTAATACCACGTTGTGTTTAATTTGTTCATTTTCGGTTTGTTAACCTGTCCAACCGTATAGCACGCGTGGCAACATTAGCAGCTTTGCAGACTATTGGTCTCAGGTTCGAAACCCGTAGACGCTCATCGAAACACTTTTTTATTTTTTTTGTCATCGGAGCTGTGGAAAATAAATGCACGAGGTGTCGTTTATTTTTTCAAATGAACTGCAGGGAATAGCGGCCAAAACCCCGCGTCTGGAAGCTCGGGATCGCGAGTTCGATCCTCTACACGGCACAAATATAAAGGTTTTTTTTTATTACTTTATTTCTTTAAATGTTTCATTAAATTTTTTTAAAGCTTTTTCAATATTAATTTAATAATTTAATAAATGCTTTTAATTATTTAAAAAAAAAGTTTAATTTTATAATTTTTAAAAGCATATTTTATTATTAAATTAATTTTTTTTTTTAAGTTTTATAAAGTTTAATTGTAAACTTTTATAAGAGAAATTGTGAACCTATTGTGGCAAAAAATCACCCAAAGGCTTTAAAACCTTTTGCATCCGGTGATAAACCTTTTAACCTCAGCTGGAGTTTTTTTTTTTTTTACCTTGATGGGTAGATGATCAGGTCTACCGGGTGTTACCACGCTTTGTGCTCTCTACTGTGGAGAGATATTGTCAAGTCATTTGATGAACCAGTTCAAGAAGACAGACTACACGTTGTGTTCAGTCAGTTACAGAATGTTGTTATAGCCCACCAGAGAAACCCTGATTCTGGTTACGAGGCTGACTCTAAAGACAACATATTTGGACAACGAATGGAAGAATTTGATTCAATAAAAATTGCACCTAAGAAATAAGCTAGCGATAGTTATTCCCCATGCTCTTTAGAGGAAGAGCCAGATCCAAAGCCAAAGCCAGTTGATCCAATTGCCCCTGAAATCATCCTCATCAACGATGATGAGGATTCAATTGTCGACAATTTTGGGCATCCAGTACTGGGAGATCCACAAAAATAAGAACAAGCAATCAGTGAGAGAATTAAAAAAGCAAGATTTGATTTGAACTTGTAATTGCTTTTCTTTGTAATTGCTTGTATTAGACAAATCAAAGTTTATTTCTAATCAGTAGCCATGGCCTCAAATACTAGTCTTCCAATTCCAAAATTCAATGGAAGTGACTATGAATATTGGTCCATAAAAATGAAAACCTTACTCATTGGTAAAGGTTTGTGGGATATAGTTGAAAAGGGTTACACGGAACCCTCTCCTACTGACTGGACCGCTTTAAGTGTTGCTGATAGAAAAGCTAGGAAAGAAGCATAGAAAAATAATTCCTCTGCCCTATATCATTTGCAAGAAACCCTAGATAAAAGCATATTTCCTAGAATAGCATCCTGTATAACAACTCAAGAGGCATGGAAGACCTTGAAATAAGGCTTCCAAGGGAGTGATCAATTGAAGCAAGTCAGGCTTCAAACTTTGAAAAGAGATTTTGAGAATCTCAGGATGCAAGCAGATGAAAAATTTGGTGACTACTGTGTGCGAGTCAAAACAGTAGTATACAAAATGATCACTCTTGGAGATGACATCAAGCTAGATATTGTGGTTAAGAAATTGTTAAGAACACTTCTTCCAAAGTGGAACCATGTTGTAATTATCATTGAAGAATCGAAGGATTTGAGTACTCTATCCTATGATGCCTTGATCGGTTCCCTACTTTCACATGAAGAGAGATTGCAGGAATCTCCTTCCACCAGCTATGGAGGCGATGACAAAGCCTTCGCTTCACAAGAAGGAAGAGGCCAAGGTAGAGGTCAGCGAAGAGGAAGAGGCAGGAATAGTACAAGAGGTGGAACCCCAAGCAGAGGAGGATCTTCCAGCAGAGGTGGAGGTCAAAACAAAGGTGGTCAGCAAAACAGAGGAAAGAATCCAGGCCGAGGAAGAGGAAGTGATAAGTCGAAGAAAGTTTATTTCAATTGTGGCAAACCAAGCCACTTTGCTCATGACTGTTGGTCCAAATACTCACAAGGGAGAAGCAGTCAAAGCAGTCAGTATGGCCATTTTGAAGAAGAGGAAGGGACATCTAATCTCTTTATATCATATGGTCAATCAGATCAAAAATTTGAATGACACCTGGATCTTGGACACTGGGTATTCAAATAATATGAGTGGCAAAGAAGAACTCTTTGCTATACTTGATTCCTCCTAAAAATATTGCATCAAGCTGGGAGATGACAAGTCATTGGTAGTCGAAGGCATTGGAGCCATGGAGGTTCCAACAAAAGAAGGCATCAAACAGGTGAATGATATCTATTACACCCCTCAACTCCATAATATTCTTAGTGTTGGTCAAATGTTGGTAAATAATTATAAACTTGTATTTGATGAGGGTCAATATGTAATCTTTGATAAGAATGATGGTAATAGAATCATTACACAGGTACCAATGACTAAGAACAGGTTATTTCCCTTAAATTTTGGCCAACCAAGGGAGTTCAATTGGCAAATATTGCTATTGTGAATCCAAGTGTGTTGTGGCACTTGAGATATGGTCACCTAAATCCTATGATCACTTGAAATTGTTGACTTCTCAAGTGATGGTGATCGAACTTCCTAAAGTTCAGGATCATAAGGAATTATGTGAAAGTTGTGCTTTGGGAAAGTATGCCAGGGCCAAATTTCCATGAGGGTAAGCATGGCGGGCCAGCTATCCACTTCAGCTAGTACATTCGGACATTTGTGGTCCAATGCAGACCATAAATCTTTGTAACAACTCTTACTTTCTTCTTTTCATAGATGATTTTTCTAGAATGTGTTGGGTCTATTTTCTAAAGCATAAAGATGAAGCGTTTGATTGCTTCATTTATTTCAAAACAAATGTAGAAAAAGAAAGTGGATATCATGTAAAATATCTTAGAACAGACAGAGGAGGAGAATACTCCTCAAAAGAATTTTTGAAATTTTGTAAAGAAAATGGGATAAAAAGGCAGTTCACTACTGCCTATACTCCATAGCAGAATGGTGTGGCAGAGAGAGAAAAATCGCACCATTGTAGAAATGGCAAGATCAATGCTTCAAAAAAAGCATTTGAGCAACATGTATTGGGTTGATGCAGTCAGAACTAGTGTCTACATTTTGAATATGAGTCCTACTTCAAGTCTTAAGGGGAGAACTCCTTACCAAGCATGGTATGGAAAGAAACCAAATGTCAAACATTTTAGAGTTTTTGGTTCTTTGGCTTATGCACACATTCCTTATGAGAAGAGAAAGAAGCTTGATCCCAAGAGTCAAGCATGCATTTTTGTAGGGTATTGTGAGTCCACCAAAGCCTATAGACTCTACAATCCGAAGACCCAAAATTTTATTCTTTCCAGAGATGTGATTTTCGATGAAGGGGGAGAATGGGGACATCCAATATTTTTTATTGATGATGAATCCCATGATGCTGGTTCTTCACAAATTCAACAGGTGTTAACCAAGAAAGGCAAGGACACACCCTTTCAAGCCTAAGCAGACGTTATCCTTCAAGTTCATCAACAGCTTCACCAAATCCTTCTCCACAAAGATCAATTAGTTCTTCACCAATGGATATTGATTCTCCATCCAAAGGTAAGAGAACACTCCAGCATCATCCATCTTATCAGATGTTGGATAAAAAATTTCAAAGAAGATATACTAGAAGTCAAGCTAGTGAAATGAGTTCAGTTTTGCAAATACTTGAAAATATGCATTTGTATGGAGATGATGACTCCCAAGAACCTCGGGGAGATGTAGTTAACTATGCTTTGATGACTAGTGCATAGCTTGAACCTTATAGTTATGAGAAGGCTTGTACTCATAAGATATGGCAGGATGCCATGGAAGAGGAGATGACCTCTATAAAAAACAATGATACTTGGGAGTTGGTAGAGCTTCCTAAAGGGAAGAAGTGTGTTGGATGTAAATAGGTCTTCAATACCAAATTCAATGTTGATGGAAATTTTGAAAGACACAAAGAAATATTAGTAGAAAAAGGCTTCACACAAAAGTATCGCATTGACTATGAGGAGATATTTTCTCCTGTAGCCAGACAGGAGACAATCAGAACAATTCTTGCTTTAGCTACCCACAAAGAATAGAAAATCCAACACATGGATGTAAAAAGTGCTTTTCTCAACGGGTATTTGACAGAGGAGGTTTATGTTGAACAACCTCAAGGTTTTCAAGAGCAAGGTAATGAACACCTTGTTTATAGACTAAAAAAAGCACTGTATGGCCTCAAGCAAGCACCACGAGCTTGGTACTCTCGCATTGATGGCTATTTCCAAGAATATGGGTTCACCAGAAGCAAAAATGAACCCACTCTCTACTACCTAAAGGAAGGGAAAGACATCCTCATTGTTTTCTTATATGTGGATGATATTATATTTATGGGTAGTAATGAAAAGATGAATATGGAGTTCAAACACTCCATGATGAAGCAGTTTGAGATGAAGGATCTGGGCTTAATGCACTACTTCCTTGGCATGGAAGTTCACCATATAGATACAGGGATCTTCATATGTCAACATAAGTATGCTCGGGACATGATTACAAAGTTTGCCATGGAGCATTGCAAAGCAGTTGCAACTCCAATTGGACATGGGATCCAATTGAGCAAAAATGATGGAGCATTGAAAGTTGACGTGATCAATTTTAGGAGCATGGTTGGGAATTTGATGTTTCTCACAAACACAAGGCCTGACATTTAGTATGTTGTTTCTCTTGTCTCTCAATTTATGGCTAGTCCATATGAGTTACATTTGCAAGCAGCTAAAAGAATTCTCATATATGTAAAGGGTACATGGGATTTTGGAATTCATTACCACAAATGTAAAATTGTCAAGCTAGTAGGCTTCAGTGATAGTGATTGGGGCAGCAACATTGCTGACAGGAAATCTACTTCAAGGAATTTTTTTAGTCTAGGGTTAGGACTAATTACATGGAGTTCCAAAAAGCAAACTGTTGTAGCATTATCCTCTACGGAAGCTAAGTACATAGCGGTCACATATGCTAGTACTCAAGCCCTTTGGTTAAGAAAAGTGCTGGAAGAGATTGGAGAACAAGAAAGCGGTGCTACCAGAATCTATTATGATAACATAAGTGTCATTTAGTTGGCATATAATCCAGACCGCCATAGCAGAACAAAACACTTTGATATGAAGTATCACTTCATCCGAGATATGGTGGAGCAAGAGATTGTTGAGCTTAAATTTTGCCGCACATTGGAAAACGTTGCAGACATCTTCACCAAAGGCATGGCTAAAGCTCAATTTATAAATTTGAGAGACTGTCTAGTTAGACATATCAACTTTAAGGGGGAGATTGTTGCAAGTGTGAATGCGTCCTCATAACAAGCTACCTAAAAAAGGCTTGCTCTAGTGTGAACGTGTTGTTTTTTGAAATATCGACATGATTTGTCGGCACGATATTTTCTGCCCTCCTCCTCTATTCCTTCCCCTTATCCCTCCTATTCTTCCTCCTCTTATTCCTCCCCTTATCTCTCATATTCCCTTTCTGTTCCTTATCTCCTAAAATCCCTGCGTCCGTTATGACATATAGTTTTTAATTAAACTATATATAGGTTGTACTCTAAGGTTTGAAAATGAGATTTGGCAAATTAATTTTTTTTTTTAAATTTTTGCTCTTTGTTCCTCTCCTCAAGAGAAAGTAAAAAAGGAAAAATTCATTTCACTTTCAATTGATGAGGTGACTATTGTTGACAATACATCTTGGATTTGTATGCATGTTTACGCATTGGAAATTCATTTAAGGCAACCTCATTTACTTGGAATATGCAAGATGGTGGAAAATTGTAATGCAAAAAATATTTACAATGTTGTTGTAACTAATTTAAAAGAAGAAGCATGAATGAATGAAATTGAAATAGCCACTAAGTTAATATGTGTAGGAGCTGATGGTGTTGCTACAATGCAAGGACACAGGAATGGTCTTTGTGTTAGACTACAAACATCTATTGCACCATATTTGATCCCTATTCATTGCATGGCTCACATAATGAATCTTGCATACAAAATTGTGGATACATTTACAAATGTTGTGAGAGTGGAAGAGTTTGTCCGTGAAATTCATGATTATTTTTCATGCAGTCCAAAAATATTTTCAGAGTTTCAACAGTTTGCACTAGGAGTTATTGAAGGTAAAAACTGATGAAAGATGTGGATACTAGGTGGATTTCTATGTATCAATCAACAATAAGAGTTTTCAAAGAATATTAATCCTTGATAGGGTTTATGTATGCAAATTGTAGGGTAGTTGATAAGGCTAAAGATTTACTTTTTTGAATGAGTGACTTTGAAACTCTTCTCACAGTGTGTGGTATTCTTCCAATGTTGGAAAAAATGAATACTTTGATCAAATTGCACAAGAAAGATCGATTTATATTGTGGATTTCATCAGGGCAAGAATACAAATTTGCATGCATATTGATATGATGTATGCATCTGGTCAAAATTTTATGGATCCCATGTTTGAGAGTTGGAGAGCATTAACAAACGTGAATGATCCTTAGAGCTTTTTGAAGTTCAATATAAATGATCATCTATGTATTAATATTTGTTAAAAGGAAATACATTTATACTGTTATGGCATACGAATGGATATAGCTACAAATAAATTTGAGCAAATGCCCATAATCTACAATAAATTTCATGTAGTTGTAGACGATACAAAACTTAAACTGAAACAAATAGCAAAATCATTAACAAAATAAATAAGAGACCGTTTTCAAAGAGATGAATTGCTAGAGGCTATGAGTGTGGTTAATCCGATGTTTTGGGATCCTTGTAATGAATACCAGACTATAAATGGTTTGTTTCTCAAATACATGGGTATTATTGCTGGCCATTTTAGTAAAAGTGTTGTAGTAAATGGTATTGAAATCAATGGCATTCTCAACAAAGATCTTTTGACAAAACAATCAAACTGTTTTGAAACAACAATGTCTACTCAAGTTTCACAACTCTCTAATCATCATGAAGCAGGTTCTATTTCACGTTTGTGGAGAAGATTACAACCAAGTACTATCTTACAACATACTATGAGTGAATATTTTTCATTTATATGAATTATGTCAAACGATGATTTTGGGATCCATGGAATATGAAAGGGTGTTCAGTGCACTATCATATGTAAAATCTAAAGTTAAAAATAGGTTGGACAAAAATTTGGAGAATTGTTTAAGAGTATATGTATCGACCTATAAGGTGGAGGAGTTTCCTTACGAAAGAGCATTATCACATTGGAATTCTATGGCAGAGAGAAGAGGTGTAATGAATATTTAGGATGATGGTAACACTGGTCAGATTGTGACGACATAAATTTTGGGAATGAGTTCACAATATTTTGTACAATCTAAAAAAAGTTTGTTCTAGCTTCCAACATTTTGATGCAAGGATGCATTCATTTGATTTGATTTTACATATTATCATTTGATTTTATTTCACATATTATCATTTGATTTGATTTCACATATCATAATGAAAGGATGCTTTCATTTGATTTGATTTCAATTCAGCATTATAATGAAAGGAATATTGAGATTATATTGTTACATGTAATTTTGATGTCACTAATCATATAATATGATATTAAAAATGTAATTGGATACTTTGTATAATTTTGATGTCATTATTCATATAATATGATATTAGATTTTCCATTGGATACTCTGTATAGCATAGCCCTCTGATTTTATTATGTATTATTTGATTACACATGTGTTACACATATTCTTTGATTACACATGATTTGATTATTGGATTATCATAAATGTGTTACTAGATATTTTGCATATCATTTTACATAAGCCTTGTTATTGAAGTATTAGTTCAAAGTTTTAATTTTTCTTGTAGATTTGTATTGTATAAATCATTATTGGGAATTTGTAAAAGTAATTATTTATGCTGCATTTTCTGTCATTTCAAATTAATTCATATAACATAAAATAACATCTTATTGCATCCAAATACTTTAAAATTACTTAATACATCAACACAAACAATCAAAATATAACAACATTCAAAACAAAATTTCCAAGAGATAATACATATTTTCGAAAATAGTCTCTTTCATTGATTTCAATTTTTAAAGAAGTTACCATTCATTCGCAATTTACAAAACATATCAAACATTATTTCTTCCACTTCAAATTTAAAACAACAAAATTCTACAGCATCATAAATAATAAAAACATAACAATAATTAAAACAAAATTTCCAAGAGATAATACATATTTTTTGGAAATAGTCTCTTTCATTGAATTCAATTTTTAAAGAAGATACCATTCATTCGCAATTTACAAAACATATCAAACATTATTTCTTCCACTTCAAATTACTTATTACATCAACACATATAATCATAACATAACAACATTCAAAACAAAATTTCCAGTAGATTACACATTTTTCGAAAATAGTCTCTTTCATTGATTTCCTTTTCAAAAAGGATACCATTCATTCACAATTTACAAAAAATATCAAACATTATTTCTTTCACTTCAAATTAAAACATAACAATAATTAAAAATAAAATTTCAAAATGATAATACAAATTTTTCAAAAATTGTCTCTATCATTGATTTCAATTTAAAAAAAAATACCAGTCTTTAATAATTTATAAAAATATCAAAGAGTTTTTGTTTCACTTCAAATGCAACACAACAAACTTCTATTATTTTTTAATGTTTCCTAAAGGTCCACCCTCATCTATCTCAATATCCTTTTCTTCTAATGCCCCAACCCTAACCAAACTTTCTGCTGTAGTGTTGATCCCCGATAACAAGGCACTTTCTTCCTTCGCTGGATCTTCTTTGAAAGATGCATTCAACTCATCATTTTCTTTCAGTTTAGCCTCGACATCTAGGCCCCTATCTCTAATAAACTTTTCAGCCAATTATTTTCTCTAATCGTCTGCTGTAACCTCTTCTTCACTTCAATAGCATTATTAATGCTAATTTTTGCAGTCTTGATCAACATTTTTATGGCACCGACCTGTTGCTTTAGGTGCTAAGAATTAGACTGCAAAACAGAAATGAAAAAAGGTTAATATTTATAAACAAAACATATTTAACAAAAAATAATTTTTTAGTTAGATGTAAAACTTACATCAGTTGTAAGTCGTGTTGTTTCTGCAACTGCTACTTTGTTCTGATCTAGTGCCAATTCATTGAAATATGCTTGGGCCTCTGCATTGAGGTTTTCCAAACGATTCAAAACAACGGCTAAAATTTCATCTATGTATGTAGACTCAGCCTCCATAGTGCTAGATTCAACTTTATGTAGCAAATCATCGAGCTTTTGGGGCTCATTCTCAAACTTTAAAAACAACTATTTTCTCTTTGAAAATTTTTTATATCGATCATTGATTGCTTTAATCAAAAATTTGGCCCGATATTCCCATTCTTTCAATTTATCAATATCCGAAAGAAGAGTATTATGAACTACAACTTTATATCTATCGATTAATAACACATTTTCAGAAAAGTTTACAATATCATCATCTGTTAGATGACAGACGATGACGACTTGCTGTGGAGCGGAGGGAGAAACTTCGACAACATCTACATTGACATCCTCTTCTCCATCAATGCCCTCTTCATCTTCAAGAATTTCACTTGCCTTTAAAGGGTAATTTTCAATATTCATACCGTGATAAAGAAAATCACATTCTAGATTTTCCAAGGGCATTTGAGATGTACTCTCAACATTTGAAAAATTCTCTAAGGTTAATATCGGTAAAACATAAACATTAGATGATGACACATTTTGTGTCTCTGTAGCACTTATTGCATAATGAGACAGAGGTGTGAGGAACATTTTACCACGCATGCGTGATTGGTTCCTCATTGGTGGAACCTGTTGTGGATGGACATGAACTTGCTTTGAATGGATAGACAGTGGAACTTGTTATGGTTTTTGTTGTTGCTATGGTTGTTGTTTTGGTTTTCGTTGTTGCTATGGTTACTATTGTGGTTGTTTTTGTGGCTGGACAGACAGTGGAGCCATATTTTTTTTTAGCGTTTTGAATCTAGCAGGTCCCTCTATTAATATTTGTGTAAATAAAAATATCATAAAAAATATATATTTATTTAAACCATACATACCAGACTTGGACTCTGCAGCCATTGATGATTCAACCATTTGCCCTTTCTCTAAAAAATATTTAAAATACATTAAAAAAACATAATTTTAAGTCATTAAAATAAATCATTTAAAATAGTATTTTTGAAGAATAAGGTTACCTTGTGGGTTGGAGGTAACTTCTTCCACATCGACAGTAACAATTTGAGAAGTAAAAGGTGTTGCAGGTGTATGCTGAATCCAATCACCATGAGACCTCACACGTTTGGTGGGAGTTATTGGTGATGACTGTGTTTGCGTGTCAGAATCATTAGATACTTCTTGAACCCTAAATGCGATATCCCTTTTACTTGAATACTGAGATGCTCTTCTATGTTTTCAAAATAAAATTAGAGAATAAAAAGATATAATGAAAAAAGAAAACAAATATATTTCAACAAATATGTTTACATGTATCTCATCATTAGACATGCCAATAGAAAACAAACTGGGGTGCAATGTAGTGGGAGGACTGTTTTGTTGAAGGTTAAAATAAGCTTCTTGAAATAGACAAAGAATAAAATTATTGGTAGTCACTATATAAGTAGATTGAATTTTCTAGGCACTCAAAAGGTCGTGTTTCAAGTGGTTGGAAATGTGCATGGACCAATCAAATCTACCACCAACAATACAACAAATCAATAAATAAAGTGCCCAAAAGGGCATTTCTGTAGGTCGCCCTTGCAGAATAAGCCTTGCTAAAAAAATTCAATGCAAGCATATAGAAAATTGTCTGCAACATTGGAAATGTTTAAGCCCCTTTTGGACTTAGAAGAATTAACTTAAAAAAAGAGAAAACATTATTAGAAAACAAAAATTACAATAAGGATAATGTTATTAGCGAATGAAAACTACAATACAACAATATTTAATGTTAAATAAAAAATAAATTTTAAAATTATACCTTTCAAATTGTCAGAATGAACAAGTAAACAGCTGCTAGGGTGGATTTATCATCTTCGGTTAAGGTGTACTAGTTGTTCACCAATACACCATCCGAAAATGGTAGCCTTGTTAGTAGATGCACATCGGAAGGTTTAATAGAAAAAAACAATTTCTTTGTTATTCGCTTGGATTGAAATAGTGGACACGTCATGGTTGTAACAAGTAACGATCCGTTGCATCAACTGAATGTTAATGTTCAACTGTGGCATCTTCAACACACTAGCAAGTCCAACGGTTTAAATCCATTGGGAGTATCTTCCAAGGAGTGTTGAAAATGCTCTTGAGGTTGGGGCAAAATATGTTCTTGAAATACACTTTAGAGGGAAGAGGAGAGGAAGAGCTAGCCATCTCTAAAAAGACGTAGGAAAATGTTCTAAAAAATCCAGGAAAACATTTAGAAATGCCCTGGAAAAAAATCATAGAATGTTGCCAAAACCTTTTGGAAATGCTACCAAAACGCTACCAAAATGCTATGAAAACGCTACCAAAACACTCTGAAAATGCTAGAAAAAGGTTTAAAATTGCTTTAGAAAACGTTGTGGGAGAGGCAAAAAATGACCCTGCAAATTAATTTATAGAAGTCTGCATGGTGGAAGCTAATAGATGCACGACACGTGGAAGAGGAGAGAACACATGGCATCATCTAATTGATAAATTACGGTGGCCGCCTTATGCAACTCGCCTTGTGTCACTCACCATCTGCCACTCGCCATATACCACTCGTCTTATACCACTCATCATTTGCCAGTCATGTTATGCCACTCGCCCTATGCCACTCGCCTTATGCCACTCGCCCTGTACCAATCACCTTATGCTAGTCACCTTATGCCACTCACCTTATGCCACTCACCTTGTGCCACTCGCCTTGTGCCACTCGCCTTGTGCCACTCGCCTTGTGCCACTCGCCTTGTGCCACTCGCCTTATGCCACTCACCTTATGCCACTTGCCTTGTGCCACTCGCCTTATGCCACTCACCTTATTATGGTCACCCTCTGCAAGTAGCCATAAATTTTTTTGATAATTTTTGTGCAAAAAAAAAAGAAAAAATCCCCATGTTTTGAAAAAAATTCTTCTAAATTTTGAAAAATTCACCCCAAAGTTTATACACCATTCACCTTGATTCACCCCGATTTAATAATTACTTTTTTTGTACTATCTCTTATGCATAACCCTGATAAGAAATACCTTTATCAACAAAATAATTATTTTATGAAATGGAACTATATTCTCAAAACTTGATAGAAAACCTTGAAGGATATGAGAATCTATCAACTAGCAAAAAGGAGAGATTCTCCTTATTTCTTAAAGAAGAAAAAGAGGGTAGCTTTGAAGCATTAATTGGTTATCTTCATGAAAACCTTTTCAGGACATGGTGGAATTCATAAAATATGGTTATATTCACATCCGAAGAATGCTTAATGATTTACCTATCATGAATTGTGTTCGTACTCACCCAAAACAAGAAGCAAGCTAGCAATACAAATCAATGTTATTGTGATGATAAACTAACTCCTTGTGAAGCATAAATTCCACCAGCATCAATGCAAAATCGCAAAAAAAGAAATAAGAAAAGGAAGAAAATACATGGTCAAAGAAGTCTGAGCAACCGGACATAAAGACTAAAGAACCATCACCTACAACTTTCTTTACATCATATGAATACACCAACTACTTGCTCGATAAAATTACAATAAGCAATGAAGGAGAATACAAGTTCCAGTTTTGACTCCAAGAAGAAGAACCAATGCAAGAAGGCTTACAGTGCAAAGTGAATTAAAGAGGACTAGATCAAGCCAAAGAACATCAAGCTGAAGACCTTACTCAAGAAGATCCACATTGAAGACTAAAGTCTTCAATACCCAAATAATGTAATATATGGGTGTTAGAAATAGATTATATTACATCATTTAGGTCATGTAAATGTACCTTCTTAGGTACATACTTAGGACATTAGATTACTTTAGGGGGAGTTATCTAGTTACTTCATGCAATGTGATAAATGCACAAGTGTCAATGTGCAATTTGTATATGTGCAAGCTATCCCTTGTACAACTAGGTAGAGTGTTGGTCAAATAACCTATCTTCCTATATAAAAATACCTCATTGTAACAAGGAGATATACATAATCATATAAATATATAGGTAGTAGCTTAGTGCTGTGTGGATCGCAATATATTGGTGATGGGTGCAATGTAGTCTAGTAGATTTTTTAATGGAGTGTTCATTTCTTCCATAGCTACATTGTATTCATTTCTATAATTTATATTTATAGCATATTTCAGTCATCTCACATATTTACTTTCTTTTATATTATTTTGTAGCTTTTGATTGCTATCTCCCATTGCACACTGCATCAACAACTAACAAATTCTAGAGTCAATAAAAAAACAACTAATATTTCTCAAGGAGGAGAAGCATAAGGAGATGGTTTTGAACAACCCAAAATAAGAAGGCAAAAGAAAAATACGGTAAAGAGAAAACCCAACTCAAACCCTCAAATAGATATGAGATCTTCAAGACATTGGTAGAGTAGAAAGAACAACTCATGGAAGGAGTGGATGGGAATAATAAAAATAATAACAACCATGTTCAAGCCCCTATTTCGTCTCCTCTTATCCTAGAGTAGGTAATATAGTGTAATGAGTTACCATAATCAAATATTGAAGGATGCCATCATGGGTGTGGCAAGAAAAAATAAAGAAAAACTAACTCTAGGAATAAGCCAAGTGGAGAAGAGATCAAAGAATATCAGCTCTCAAGGAGTGGGTAGAAAATCAAATAAGGAATTGATAGCATCTCAAGGAGACAAATTGATCACTAGGGGATTAGTGAGGCCAATAAACTTACTAGTTTCAAGGTAACCAATGATTATACAATCATGGAATATTAGGGGTTTAAATAACAAAACCCATCAATTTGTTGTTTGAATATTTTTAGAGAGAAGTAAAACAAATGTTTTGCTTATCCAGGATACAAAAATATCGTTGGATCTCATGTATAAAACAATAAATAGACTTTGGAGGGGTGCTAGTCATATGGAAGTGGTTGTCCAAGGGACCTTAGGAGGGAATAATTACCTTTTGGAACACTCTTGAATGAATGGCAATACAACATATAGTTTGAAGGGGTGTCCTCATATCATATTTTAGGAACAGTGTGACAGTTGCACAGGTTCTAATCACAAATTTCTATGGGGCTCAAAACCTATATGGTAATATTAGTCAATGGGAATCAATGCATAATATGAGTCTCTAGGGAGGAGTTAGATTGAATTGTTGTTGGGGATTTTAATGCTAAATTATCATCCAAAAATTAGGAAGGGGGACCCCAATTTTGGACCCAGGGGATCATCTTATGATTGCCCAGGTCCATGCATTATAATTGTTGGATATTAAATGTTTTGGAATCAACTATATTTGGACTAATAAAAGGATGGAGCCACATAGTAGGAAGGTGAAGTTAGACCATTTTTTGGTTTTAGAGGAGGCATTTGTGAAATGGAATTTGAAATTTTAGATTTTGGAGGATCTATTTTCGGATCACTTCCCCATTCTATTGGAAGGAGGGATCAAGATAGGGCAACATTGCAAACCATTAAAATTTGGAAAACTTTTGGTTACAAAAGGAGGAACTTTGGAAGAAAATTCTACAATGGTGGGAAGAGGGATGACTGACATATGTGACAACTATGTTTAGAGTCCACAAGTAGCTTCATTATGTTAAGGATCAATTGAAACAATGGAGGCAAGCTATCAAGTCGGACTTCTAGGCCTAAAGAGCTTCATTAGTGGCTGGATAGGATGAGGTGTAAAAATTCTTCAAAGCGTCATTGGTGGCCAGATAGGATGAGGTGCAAAAACTCTTCAAGGAAGGAACAATTACAAAGCAACTCAAAGAAGAGGATGATGAAAATTAGTCACCAAAATATAGAGATCTAAACTTCTTCCACAATTCTCGAGCATCAATGTTATCATTTTTAGTGAAAATTGGTAACTCCATAATCCTAACCCAAAAAAAAATCTAAAGTAGTTAAGGTTTTGGAATAAAAACTTAGGGTTTAAAAAAAAAATCAAATATCCTATATTCCTTGTTATTAGCAAATAATTCTATATTTTTCTTCAAAAACAAAAGAAACTATAACTTCACATGGTCGTAACTCCCTCAATACTACGCAATGCAAACAACTTGAAAATTTTAAATGACGACTACTCCAATTCAACAGTACTTCAAATCCTAGGTATTTCTTCCAATGAGCTCACAAACATTTTCTCATAAATGTCATCTTATCCAGTGATAAACCCCTCCAAAAGGAATATAATAAAAATATTTATTAAAAAAATATTAAAAATGTTTATATATATATATAAAACTCTAGTGTGTCACAATTGCTTTTCAAATAACAAGTTCTTAAATTAAAATAAAATTTTATCTATTTTTAATAACTAAATCAAATTTAAATCATAATTAAAAAGTTAAAAATTACTAAGGTCACAATTTCTTTTCAAATCACATGTTTTTAAATTGAAATAAAATTGTATTTATTTTAATAGTTTAATTTAATTCATGGTGAATTAACTAATAGATTTAAGGTGGGGGTGAGTACAATCTAGGATTGAGTAGGAAGCATGAAGTAGAAAGCAAAGTGAAATCAAGGAGCAAGTGTCACTTCTTGTTCTAGAACATAGGATAAACTTTAAAACTAAAGGATTCATGTGAAGAAAATCTAGGTAACATGGATAAGAAAGTCATTTTTGAAAGTAAGGATGCCCTAGTTGGAAGTAAGGACGCCTTAATTAGCGATAAGAGGAAGAATAAATCTATGGAAAACCTTGTACAAGTAGTAAATACTACACCAAAAGTGATTATCAAGGGTGATATGATTGAGCATGATATAATCGTTCTAAAAACCAAAGGGTTAATATGTAAGTTCCATGAATACTGACCATGTTTTATGAGATTTAAAATTGGATCAAGTGGAAGTGGGGATTGAATTTAAATTACTCCATGAATTTTCTTCTAAAAGAAATTCTCTTCATTTTCTTGTTCAATTCATAAATAAGGGACAAAGTAATGGATTAAGGCCTTTGGTTTAGGGGCAACGATACTTTATATTTAAGGCCATGGAGTGAGAATTTTTCTCTGGTGACAAACACTGTTAAAAGGCTTTCGATGTGGATTAGGCTTTGTGGACTTCCTTAACAACTCATCAAAAAGGAGGTTTTGAAGAATATTGGTGATTATATAGGTGAGTTCATCTGGTGAGTTCATCTAGGAGGGACCAACTACTAAGGAGAGAAGGCATGTTGTATACAATAAAATGTGTTGCCATGGATATTTCAAAACCTTTACTGTAGTCCATTAGGATTAAATCTAAATCAAGAGAATGAGATCAACAACTGGATTATGAAAATATTGTTTTTCAATATCACAAATGTCATGAAACCGAACACATGGCAAGAGACTGCAAAGTGAAAATAATGGAGAAAGAGATAGAAAATTTTGGACATGAGGTAACTTAAATATGTAACAAGAAGATCATATCATAGGAGAAGCTAGTTCAAATAAAGGATTTTCCACTCCTAAGAAAGTTGCAAGAAAAAATCCTTCGCATCATTGGATGGCAAAGGCCATTACAATTCACTCGAATCAACCATTAGAATAAAAAATTGACATGAGGAACGAGGAAGTACGATGAGCAAATTCAAATATAATAGGATTTAAAGGTGCAAAAGAAGATGAGAAGTTACATTTTAAAGCAAAGGAATATGAGGAGGCAAATTTTAAAGTGAATGAGGTCAAGGAGGTCAAGCTTAATATAGGTAAATCATTGTCATTTTCCTCAAGTAGCATAAAACCTTCTCCTTACAAAAAATGAAAGTAGTATAGAGTTTATTTGTTGCACTTTAGGGGTTTTAGGGCAACATAAAGGAGAAAGTATTAATGAAGCTATTCCTTGCACTTTAGATTCTTTAGGACAACATAAATCTTTAGAAGATAAGTCTCATTATGAACAATATGGACAAATAAAAGAGAATGATGAAGATGAGACTGTTGGTCAAAATGGAAAAAGGAGAGGAAGGCCATCAAAACATGAATAAAGATAAAAAGAAACTCAACGGGATATTTATTTGGAAAGCCAAATAAAAATATCTTAGGTGTTAATAAGAAGTGGGGTTAAGCTCGCTAATAAAAATAAAAAGTGATTATGAAAACGATATCATGGAATATTAGTGTCATATCCCAAATTTATCCTATCCCAATAGTGAGTTTTTTTTTTTACTCACCTAGAAGTCTAGAGTTATGTTCAAGGTTTTAGTGTCCTTAGATTGAACTATGCATTTCCTCTCCTTACGGTGTCTCTCATATTTATTATATCATACATGTGATATACCCATCTCTACAACTTACATACGTATTTCTATGCAAGTGTACTAGTTAAAGTGTAATATTAAGCTATCATTCTCATCCTTTCGATGAGCTAGCTTATTCCCTTCAGTCCATCAAAAGGAACACACCAATATCTATACCAAACATCAATCCTTTTATGTTGATATGCTAAGCATGTTGAGATAAGGCTATCAATCTCATCTCCATGATGAGCTAGACCTTTCCCATTAAGTCTTGATCAACGTCTGAATCTAAGGTCACAAATTGTCAACTCTCTTCTTATTCCACTAGGATTCATCATGCGAGATCTATAATTTCTAGTGTAAAAACATTACTCATTATTTTCCCTCTACTACCTCTAACGTAGATACTTGATTAAGCATGAGTGTCTCTTAAGTGAATCCTCATCCCAAGTATACATTATATGTCCCCTAAAGGAGTTGCAAATAAGTTTTATATTTAGAATAAATAAAACATGAATTTATCCAAGTTTCTTTTTAAACCAAATTACAATCCATTCCAATTGCATTGCCAAGATATATCATGCAAGGCTTATAAATGTCCCATGAAGTTCATAACAATAATTGATGCATAACTAATTGAAAACATGAACCACAATAAATTGTCCATTTATTTAAGCAAATAGAAATTCTTATTAACATTTCAACAAAGTGCATCCATAAATAAAGAGACTCCACACAAAATAGCACAACATCTCATATATCCTGGAACCCTCATGAAGAATAAACCCAACTTTAAACCATTCTCTTTATTATTTTCATAAGGTGGATAATTCCTTACATTGAGATAAAGACCCCCATAGTGCTCTTTACCTACTACAAGAGATATTCCATATTCTCTATGATTTCACAATATGAATTAATCATTCACTACATGAGGACAATTTGACTCCATGGTTGGGAGCAAAGGCATCCCAGGATACCTATCCTTCTTACGTAAAATTTCCATACCTTACAATATTATAAAAGCATTCGTCTCTTTATACAAAAATACAATTTGGTTCCAAATATGGAGTTCATCATTCGTTAACTATGGCTCTTTGCAAGATCACATGTTGTATCTTTTACAATAAGGAATAAGATCACAAAAGAATCCATACCTTCATTTATTATAAAGGCTCTACGCTTTACAAATAAGAACACATTTAGCATCATTTCCTTCTTTTTAAAAGCAAACCATAATTCTTCAGAGGTAATTCTGAAAATTCCCATTTAGATTCTACAGATTCACAACAGCACGCTTGCGAAACACATCATATGCAACATTAAAACTTAATATGAAAGCATTGTTCTATGGTCCTTATGCCTTTTCCAAAGGCTTTAATTCTATTACCTTTTTAATCACATGAAATAGAAGACATAAGGATCGCATGATATCCTAAGTTCCTACTATAAATCTCAGTCCTAAACAAATAAGATTTCACTAAAATCAATACACTATAGAAATTCTCCTAGCCATAAGAGAAGGTTCAATGTGGTCATTATTATGTTTACTTATTCAACATAACTACCGATAACTATTCTGGCTTAGCTCTAGTTATAAAACTTGATTGAAAAGAGGATATAGATGCTCACCATCAATTCTAACACAAGGTCTTTCATTTCAGTGACATCAAACACAAACATAACTCTATTGGTGTCCGCAACAACAAACTAAAGCATTGGTTTATTTTCATATAGTCGTTTCCAATCCTTAAGTTGGTCTGTGGACCACCCATTAATTCCAAATAAATTTAAAAGCATAAATAAGAATATCTTATGCTCGTCTTAAGCTCTTGATTTTTTCATTTTAATAAACAAATACAGAACATTACCTTCTATATTAGAGTATAAAGTATGAACAACCAAACAAAAATCATCTTTTGTTGTGGGTAGAAGGCAACCGATTCTCGTAATACACAATACTATCGGGTATCCAATGCTTAGCCGAATTCCTTACTTAAACCAAACAGTAAAAATAATCTAGTATTTTATTTAAAAAAAAAACAACATTCTAGGTCATATTGTTTCCACTACTTCATCGTTGTCATCCAACGCAACTGCATAGTTATAAAATTTCACAATTTTAAAAAGATTCTAGCTTTGATTACACAGTAGTCATTCCAGTTCATGTTGTTTATATGGCTCCATATTTATCAACCAACACTCCCGTGAGGTAGTTAGATTTGCAGACTTAATCAATTCTAGTTCGTTTTTAGAAGGCATTGTTTTTAACATAAACCCAAAAGTTTAACCTATTGAAAAGTAAAAGAAGTCACAATGAATTGCATCTATATTGAAAATGTAAAGCTTCAACATAGCCAACTTGCTTAGTCTTTTAGCAAGTTGTAGGTTCAAAAATACAATGTTCCTTTTTCTTCCTTTGAAATTAATGATTACATACTCAGTCCAGCAAAGCATTCATATTTTAAAAGCATACCAAGAGTTATGGAAGGAGATTTAGAATCTACATGAGAATAGCAGATTTTCAGTAAAACCTTAGGTGAACAATCCAACACAAGTCTCGGTGATAAAACCAGTTACCTCCTTCACTTCGTTTCTTTTTCTCCTCCCTTCAAATGAAGTACCAAATTCTTTTTTTCATTGTTCGCTCCTTTGGATTGTTACTGCAGTTGATGCATTCACTCTTTCCCACTACGCACGTCCTTTCACATTCAAAAACATGATGGAAAAACTTTTCACTACTCGCCCTTTCACATTCAAAAACATGATGGAAAAACTTTCCACTACTCAACAATAATGACTATAAGCACATGTAGCTCTATAGTTGAACAAATGATTCAATTCAAGGATCAAATCTTACTTTCCAGGGTTGAACAAATAATTTTGTGGGATCATGATTCCTCTGAAAGCCTTATTATTGTCAAGCTAGAAAAAACTAACAATAAATATTTATTAATAATAAACTACAAAGAATACAAAGAATACTCATAAATAGGCTCCCAGTTTTGTCGTACCCACAAATACAAAAAATTTAAGGTTAGACAAATACCCATTGAATTTACAGGTCATGATTGGTTCTTTATAAGATTGTTTTTTCTACTATACTTTGCTAAATGATGATCTTTGGTCTTAATTTCAACCCAAAGTAAGCATCCATTGACTCTTTGAAATATTGTTTTTTTTATAGCTATTGATGCTGTTTTTTTTTCTTCAATCTGTCTTGAAATTTTTTCCCTTTTGCCATCTCGCCTTCAATTCTGCAATAACAAAAAAAAATACTTCATCTTAAAAGATGCCTTAGTTTTCGGTCATCTTCATCATATATATGATAATTATTTTATATTGAATAAAGAAAGTTAGTTTTATATAACCTTACAACCATTAAAAACTACTTTATCTTTACTCTGTTAAATTAAAAAAAAACTACCAAATTCAAGCATTCTGTGCTCTGTTGACCAACAACATGTATTCCAATCTCAACCTCCTCTATTCAAATGTGTACAAATTCATACGGAAGAAGAAAGAAACACAGACTCTCAACCTCCTCTATTCAAATGTGAACAAATTCATACGGAAGAAGAAAGAAACACAGACAGAGATACGCTCTGTATCTTTAATTTTATCTCTATGCATTCACTGCTATAAAATCACAGCAAACGCAACGATCATCGATGCGGGAGTTCGACTGGGGAGTGTCGATCTCTTCGTACGGCGCCGCCATTTTGCTCTCCCCCGACGGCGTACAAACCCTAATGCTGGAGCGCCTCCGCAGCATTAGTATTTAAGTGCAAGCCATAGGAGACTTGTGGTGGTATATAAGTGCAAGCATTAGTATTTAACTTTAAATGAAGAGAACCATATGAAGTGAAAGTCAAGGCATAGGACATTTGGTGTTATTATACTGACTTTTAAGAAGGATTAGTGTAAACACCATGTAAATTACAAATAAGCAACTTTGTCATCAAATCAGGTTAGATTCCTCATCTATTAGCACTCAAACTCAGGTTGCTTTCATATTGTCAATCAGCTTGGTCACCATGATGAAGGGTTAGAAAAGAAAAAAACAATAAAAATATTATCTTTGTATGAAACACTATAAAAATAATTACATCCTATTCTTTTTATTTGTTCAAGCTAAACAACTACTTGCATCTTATCTCGCCTGCCATCTTTCTTCAATACCAAGCAAGCAAATACCACTTACACAAAAAGAACCGGTGGATTCAAAAATAAATGAAGACATTTTAATGGTCATGTTATTTATAGAGCAATATGTAGCCTTTGTCTTCCATGGTAGACCTGATCGTGTTGTTTTCTTTTATCCATGCAGATGATAAACTAAAGTACCAATAAGAACATATCCATTCACCAAAATGAGATCATGTTTATATCGGCAAAATCCCCTGAGGAGATCATGTCTATTTTGGCAAAATCTCCTAAGGAGATCATGTCTATCCTCCTTGTATCTCCTAGTGTTCTCAGGATATAGGTTTTTCATTCACAAACCTCCTTGTGCTAACCAAGCACATGATGGCAAGCCGAGATTCACACAACAATACTTCACATTAATTTTCTGTAAATTCCTTAATACGGTTTTACAACACCATTTCCAGGCATAGAACTTTCTCTCTCAATCCCGAACTCACCATCCCCTTCCCTTACATTTCTCGAGTTTTTATCGAGGCCTCAATCCTCTAGGTAATTAATGCCCCGCCTAACAAAATCTCTAGTACGTTTTCCCTCCCGCCGAGTTTTTCAAATTTTCCGCCATAAATGGGCAACTGCCCGATCCACCATGAAGCTTGCATTAATGGCCTCCCTTAACCTGCACCCGCCGCTGTCTCATCCATAAAGCCATCACCTGTAATTGCTGTGTTGCCAGAAATTAAAAAAAAAAAGCGTGGCCGACACCTCCCTTATCAATTTACGTGACCCTCATCTTTGTTTTCATACACGTAGCCGACCGCGTGTAAATTTGGCCATGCCTTCTCCTTGTCGCAATATCTTTGATACACGTGCCCTTCACAATCGGTCATGATACACGGTGGCGGTCCACGTGTCAAATTCGGCCTTGCCCGGCCGTCCACTTATTCACTTTTGGCCTTGTCTTCACCTGGCCGCGATATCGCGACAGGTCGCGAAATCGCGACATGTCGCGATTTCGCGACCAAATGTGCCTCTTCCTTGTTGTAGCCCTTTGGGGTCGCGATTTCACGACATGTCACGAAATCGCAACATGTCGCGATTTCACGACCCCCCCTGCCTTCGCCTTGTTCTTTGCCTTGCTTTATCTTTTGAAGCTGTCTCGATAACAAGCCACGTGTTAGCCTTCAACCGCGCGATATGTCACGACGCGATATCGCGACGCCGCAATATCGCGACGGGACTCCCCCTTCGCCTTAGCTTTGAAATACTGTCACGATATCGCGGCGTCGTGATATCGCGACGACTGTAGCCCTTTGCCTCCGCTTTGAAATACTGTCGCGATATCGCGACGAAACTTGCCAATGTTACGTTATAGCTTTTGAGGTCGCGATTTCGCGACCCCTTCCCCCTTGCCTTACAAAACTTCCCCCAAACTGAAAATAAATAAATAAAAATGCAAAGTACTTAGAAAAATCTAAAAAAAAATTGGAAGATGCAAGATTGCTGTCGTCGGATGCTCCTGCATCAGACACCCGGGTAAATTAAAAGTGATCCTCACTTCTGTTTTGTTAGGGGAAGACCCGGGTGGTCAACCTCCGTCTTCGACAACCAAGTTGCATCTTCAACGGGGGTCCGCCCTTCCACTTTATCAAATATTCAAAATACTGCTTGTTTCTAGTGCTTCTACCTTCATGAGTGTCTAATATTTCCTCGACCTCATCTGTGGTTGGAGTAGATGCTGAAATTTGCCATAATTCTATACTTGGTAACTTTGTACTCTCTCCCTCATGATATTCCACTAAATCTGAAATATTAAAAACAAGTGAAATTTCAAGCCAACTTGGCAATTCCACTTCATACGCATTTTCCGACTCCTATTTTCCCAAGATTCGCATGGCCCAAACTTCTTCATCTTCAATTTTTTATAAGTCTTGGCGAGGGAATCTCTCCTTCCTGAGATGTACCATGACCTCATCTCCTACTTCGAACTCCTTGAACCGTCGCTTCTGGTCTGCCCTTGTCTTATATTGAGTATTCATTTTTATAATTTGTTTCCTTACATCTTCATGCAGAATTTTCATATGTTCCGCAAATTCTTCTGCCGCACCGCACTTTTCTCTCTTATCCAACTTTCCGCCGACACATTTCTTGGGGGCGTTTCCATATATTATCCGGAACGGAGATTTATTTGTGCTCTTATTGACTGAATTGTTATATGCAAATTCCGGGCGGGACAAAACTAAATACCATCCCGTGGGTTGATCCGCTATCAAGCATCTCGAGAAATTACCGCGAGGCTTCTATTTACCACCTATGTCCGTCCATCGTTGTGGGTGGTATGCGAACCGAATTTCATATCTGTCTTCAACTTCTTCCACAAAGTTCTCCGGAAATACCCAAAAAATTTGTATCTCCGCGAAACTATGCTTCTTGGTAGACCGTGAAGTCGTACCACTTCTTTGAAAAATAACCCTGCAATGTGAACTACATCACTTGTCTTTCGGAAGGGAATAAAATGTGCCATTTTGGAGAATCGGTCAACCACCACAAATACAGAGTCATTTCCCCCGTGTTCTCGGCAATCCAAGAATAAAATCCATGCTTATGTCCTCCCATGGCCTCTCGTGCAGTGTAAGGCCGGGTATAATCCCGTGTTTTGTCTTACGCATTTTGCCATCCGGCATATTTTGCAACCTTGCACAAACTTTCGCACATCTTGGCGAAGTTGGGCGGCGTAGTAATTTTCCTCTACCAGGGCAATGGTCTTATCCCTACCAAAATGCCCAGCCAGTCCTCTGCTGTGTTTCTCCTTGACTAAGTTTTCCTTCATGGAACTCCTTGGAATGCATAATTTACTTCCTCTAAACAACATTTCGTCTTGGATTAGAAAATCCAACCATCTTGTCCTGTCCACAAAAGTCAAGCAAGCCGCCGAGCTTCGCAAAATCCGAGATCTTGCGGGGTACAAACCCTTCAGTTCTTCAAATCCCACTACTTCCACTATCATTTCAATCAGTAAATTCTACCTTCTACTCAAGGCATCTGCAACTCTGTTTGATTTCCCGCTTTTGTGCTTTAGCACAAAGTTATAGCTTTGAAGGAACTCCACCCACTTCATGTGCCTTTGGTTCAGTTTTGTTTGACTATTAATGTACTGTAAAGCCTGATGATCAGTAAATAGAACAAACTCCTTTGGCAATAAATAATGTCTCCACTTCTTCAGAGCCTGAACTATAGCATAAAATTCCTGGTCATAAACTGAATACTTTTTTCGAGTATCATTTAGCTTCTCACTGAAATAAGCAACAAGTTTGCCTTCCTGACTTAGTACAACCCCTATTGCCGCCACCGGCATCACACCACCCGAAATACCTTGTTAAATTCGGGGAGTGCCAAAACAGTCGTTCGTGACCTTTTTCTTTAATGCATCAAAGCTCCTCTCACCCCTAATGTCCACTTGAACTCATTTTTATCCCCTTTCATTTTTCCGTGAGAGATGCACAAATGCTATTGAAGTTCTTTATGAACTTCCGGAAAAGTCGGGCTAGACCATGAAATGATCTTACTTCATAGTGCTTCTTGGGGTAGGCCATTCGATGATGGCTCTCACCTTCTCGGGTCCATTTTCGAGACCTTCTACCGAGATTACAAACCCCGGGGTATACTAACTCTTTCTTGACAAAATTACACTTTTTCATTTATTAATAACCCCCCCTAGCTAAAAACCCTCCCGATATGCATCGTGTTCCTCCAGGGTTTTATGAAAGCATGAGATTTCGGAATAAAACACAGAGATGCAATAAACTAACAAAGTAGTTTAATGCATGAAATAACACGGATATAATCAAATCAAAATATAGAGCACAACCCTTTCACATTAATTACGTTCGGTTACAATAGTCCGATTTTTCTTATTACAACAGATGCACAATGATTTTCTTCCGCATGCCCACATGTAAAATGGGCGGGGTGTTGCCGCTGTTGATGAATCTCTCTCGCTTGTTCTTCCTACTCAAAGAAACAATAAAAATGTTTAATAGCACCCCGTTAAATGATTTAAAAAAGATTCTAAGTTAACGAGAACATAATGAGATCTACTATTAAAAATCCGGTGAATACACGCTTGAAATCGGAATTCAAAACCATAATGTAAAAGAACTAAAAATACACTAAGATTTGTCGACGAATGGGTAGATCCATGGATCCAGATTCATACTCTCCGTATGTAGAAGAAAATGAATCGTAAGGGATGCAGTCGGGTGTCTTACTTGCAGCACTTCGTTGCTTTTTAAAATGCTTCGTAACCTCTTTTTTCATTGTATCGATCCGGTTTTATAGAGGATCCGACCTCTGAGATATTAATGTTTAAACCCTAAATCCGTAAGGGCCGCTCAGATTTGATCCTTATCGGGTCATTACTAAGCATGGCTCGCACTGACATCGGAAGTTATGAGGCATGGCCTCGGATCGGATATTTTGAAACCGCTTGTTATTCCATTAAAGCTCGTCGTAAATTGCTTTGAATGCTTTCTTTGGATATTTGCTTTTTAAAATCATTTTTAATGTTTGCTTTAACTCGCCTTTAAGCGATGACGTGTCGGCTTTTGAGTGGTTATATGCATATGTTTACGTGTCCGGCGCGAGAGGTCTTCGCGATATCGTGACGGTCGCGATATCGCGCGTCGCGACATCGCGCATCGCGATATCGCGACCGTCGCGATATCGCGACGCGTGATTTCGCGACGTCCAAGGCTGGGCTCCCCTCCTTTTGCTAAGTTTGCTCTTAAAGACTTTGTTTAAGGCTTTGAAGGTTTTGACATTTGAAGACCATCTTTACTCTGTTCACTTTTCGACCTTCCGAACTGCTGTGCAAGTGGTCAAGACCACTGTTTGACCTCTAAAGGCTGCCCCGAAAGTCGTGTATGTGCATGCGATCAGTGTTTGTAGTCACTTAATCGAATGGTGCTATTTTGGTGTCTACAGATGCCCCTTTTTGGGAAGCGCTGCGGGTGACGCAGTGCTTGAGCAAAAATATACGACCAAAGCACTAATGATTAGGGTTTCTTGGTAACCTAACCAACTTTTAATGCCCCAAGTATGGAAAGGGCATGCATTCTTGAATCCTTGCTTCGACGAGCTAAGGAATTTGATTTCAAGTGTTAACCTATTTTGGTGAGGTGTGACTTGAGCTTGGACATTGATCAGTCATGATTAGGCAAAGGGCGTAACCTTTTATCCACAGGGGAACCTTGTGTTCATGCTTCGGGAATGCCAAGTATTTGATCAATTTAATGATTGCTTGTTTACTGCCCCAAGCAGGAGCGTGATTGTCTTTGTCAATGATTCTTTGAATGCATGTCATTGCCTTGATTGGGTGTGTGGTTGTTGATTGGTGACTAAGTGTGACTACCCCCTCAAGCGACGAATCGATGAGGGAATGACCTTCGTGAGAAAAGCGACGAGTCGCTTGACCCAAGATGACTTAGGTTAGGGTGCCTTTAGATGTTTTTCCATTTGAGCACGTGCAATTTCTCGACATTTGGACCTATTTTTGGTGGGTGTTAACCCTTTTGGTGATGCCATAATGGGGTGAAATCATCAAAAACCCGTCTTCCCGTGGAGCGGTCCAGCTATGATAGCCTTCTTAGGGAAGTAGGAGAATGAGAATTTGAGCCCCGACATCGATTTTCTATGCCAAGAGGTTGAGTGCAAGAGCACTCGTGTCCGGCAATGCTTATTGCTTCTTTTTGTGTTGCATTTTTGTGATGTTTTTGTTGTTTTGATTTTCTTTCTTTACGTAGATGTCATGATTTTATGCACAATGATTGATGTTGATGGGTGCATGCTACTTGATATGGATGGATGCATATGGTATGATAATTACCAATGTTGTATGTTGATTTAGTTTGATGGATGCATGATGAATGCAAATGCATGTGATATGCAGAAATGAAATGGATGTATGGACTTGGTGAGATTTGGTTATGGCACCATAGACTGTTTAGAACTCCATTACTTTGCTATGTACAAATGTGGTGTTTCTTCTTTTTGTATTTTCTGATGGTATTGCAAGGATGAAAAGTAGTGCAATTGGTTTAGAAATGTAGCTAAGGTTTTCTGAGACTCAGACAGTTTTAACTCACTAGCCATGATTGTACTTTATCTTACAAGACTTTTGAACAAGGTATGAATCGGACTTGTTTTTAACCAAGTTATTTCACATCCCTGTGTGTGCAATTGAGTTCATTTATGTGGTATTTGTCAGGATACCGCCAGTGCCAGATGGGCTTTCAACCGAACCTGTACTGAGGATCACCTAATTAGCTCCACTAACTCCTTTGTTGTATGTAGTTAGATTAATCTGCGGTGTTCTCCAGGATACCATAAGCTAGCTCATCCACATGCAAACATTGATCTGTACACAAGTTAATGTGACAGATATATCGTCATGCGAGAAGTTTACCGCCAGTGACCGATAGGCTATCAACCAAACCGGTACTGAGGCTTGCCTCATGACCTGTCAGAATGCTGAGAGTTCCAGGGATTCAAGGTCAACTCCCTTCTTTTCTTCAATTGTATTGGGATACTTGCTCGTTATAGTGATAATAATCACTGTTTATTTTGATTTATTTTTCTTTTCTCTTGAGCAAGGGATATGGAGTGACGATAATCACTATTCTTTGTGCTTTTTGAGATGTGCATTGTAGGGTGTCAAATTTTGAAGTTTTGACATTTTGCAAATTTTTGACGTTTTGCAACTTTGGGATTCTTAGGGAATTGGGTAGGGAGGATGCTTGTCCTTTTGCCAACTCTCAGCATTCTTGGGGTCATTCGCACAGGGGGATGAGCAAGATAACCGTTTCGCTTATGGTAACCTGGATTACTGTGCAGGTTTCATCCTTCGTTCACACAACTCGGGAATTTTTATGTGTTTTAATTTGTGTTGGGATGTTACGTAACAAGGTGTATTGCAAGTGTAACTCTACCTTCGTAAAATCTGTTTGACTTGATACATTTCATTGCTAAAGAGCAAAATGATGACTGGATCACGAAAAACTCTTGATACATTAAAAGACCACTGACTCTAGTGTGGTAAAGTGCATGGTGTTTTTGCTGTTTTTGTAAAATGGAACAGTGTGGAACAAGATGGACTAGTAGAACCATGATAGCCTATGGTGCCTTTTGACCTATGCGACCATGAATATGCAATGTATGGATGCAATGCTTAATGCAGCTACATATTTTTGTATTTTTGATGGATTGATTTTGGTGAATATGAAGATGAATTGCGAGAAGAACTCTCTATTTGATGAATTTGAATATGCCTAGAAATGAGATGCAAATTTTTGTTGTTTTTGGTGATTTTTGTTGTTTTTGAATTTTCATGATTTTTGACCAAGTGATTGTGGAAATCCTTGGAGCGTTTTGGGATTGACCAAGCGATTGCAAGAATCCTTGGAGCCTTTGGGATTGACCAAGCGATTGTGATAATCCTTGGAGCATTTTGGGATTGACCAAGCGATTGCAAGAATCCTTGGAGCATTTTGGGATTGACCAAGCGATTGTGATAATCCTTGGAGCATTTTGGGATTGACCAAGCGATTGCGATAATCCTTGGAGCTTTTGGGGTGACCAAGCGATTGCGATAATCCTTGGAGCATTTTGGATTGACCAAGCGATTGTGATAATCCTTGGAGCATTTTGGGTTGACCAAGCGATTGCGATAATCCTTGGAGCCTTTTGGGTTGACCAAGCGATTGTGATAATCCTTGGAGCTTTTGGGGTGACCAAGAGATTGCGATAATCCTTGGAGCTTTTGGGGTGACCAAGAGATTGCGATAATCCTTGGAGCTTTTTGAGATTGACCAAGCGATTGTGATAATCCTTGGAGCATTTGGGATTGACCAAGCGATTGCAATAATCCTTGGAGCTTTTGGGTTGACCAAGCGATTACGATAATCCTTGGAGCTTTTGGGGTGACCAAGAGATTGCGATAATCCTTGGAGCTTTTGGGGTGACCAAGAGATTACGATAATCCTTGGAGCTTTTTGATTTGACCAAGCGATTGTGATAATCCTTGGAGCATTTGGGTTGACCAAGAGATTGCAATAATCCTTGGAGCTTTTGGGATTGACCAAGCGATTGCGATAATCCTTGGAGCTTTTGGGGTGACCAAGAGATTGCGATAATCCTTGGAGCTTTTGGGGTTGACCAAGAGATTGCGATAATCCTTGGAGCTTTTGGGGTGACCAAGAGATTGCGATAATCCTTGGAGCTTTTGGGGTGACCAAGAGATTGCGATAATCCTTGGAGCATTTTGGGGTGACCAAGAGATTGCGATAATCCTTGGAGCTTTTTGGGTGACCAAGAGATTGTGATAATCCTTGGAGCCTTTGGGATTGACCAAAGGGTTTATGAACACCTTTGGAGCATTTGGTGTAATCCACTTGCTCTTCAGGGAATAGAGGTACCCCCAGCTTGACAATCTTTGTGCACCGGATCTGGCTCTGTAGGAATTGGCACGAATGGATCGGCCTTATGCACGGATAGGAAGACAGGGTCTGCCTTCGACACTGATGGTGCTATGATATCTCTGGGTGGAAGTTGCTCGTGACCTTCCCCAAGGAGTGGGATCGACATGTGATGCTGGTAGGCTGGGTCTATGCGCCACTCATGCCCTAGTATTATGTTTATCATTTGACATGCTTCATCGATATTTATGGGATGTCGATGTTGTCGTATGTGATTGCTTTGAGCTATCTCTGTTTCATCCTCACCTTCGGACAATGTGTATAGCTCATCGAACTGGAGATTCCGAGATATGGAGGACTGCATCATCAGGTAGTCCTACAACCAAGGGTTGATCCTCTTCGAAAAGAGCCTCATGTAAGTTGGGCATTGGGAGCTCCAAAATCTTGGTCTCTAGCGACTCTAAGTGCTCCAATGTTTTGCATGTATCATGGGATTTGAGCTCCTCCTCTTTGGTTTGTTCTTGTTGAGGAACTGGGGACCTATGGAGGGGTAGCCGGAATAGCACCCCCATGTCTTGGTAGGGCGTTCATCCAGCTCTTCTCCTTTCGATTCCTCAGAAGCTTCGAACAATGTGTATAGCTCATCAGGATCTATAGATTCTGAGATATGGAGGACTGCATCATCAGTGAGTACAGTTAGAGGTTGATCCTCTTCGAAAAGAGCCTCATGTAAGTTGGGCCTTGGGAGCTCCAAAATCTTGGTCTCCACCAACTCTAAGTGCTCTAGCTCTTTGCATAGATCGGGAGATTTGAGCTCCTCCGCTTTGATTGGTTCGTGTTGAGAAACTGGGGACCTATGGAGGGGTAGCTGAATAGCACCCCCATGTCTTGGTAGGGCAGTTCATCCAGCTCTTCTCTTTGCTCTGATTCCTCAGAGGCTTCTTGGTGACTTTCTAAGGGTGGCCCATAAACCTGAGTGGGTTCCTGAGGAAGGCACTCGTCATTGTTTATAGGAGTAGCCTCCTGCTCATGTCTAGGAGGCATTGGGGGTGATGCTTGATAAGGTCGCAGAGACTCGTCTCGCACTTGGGGGTTGTGCTCCTCATACTGTTGTGCTCTTTGGATGCAAGGGGTTGGCGCCTTCTCAGGTAGTTTATAGCGCAACTTATCCGCTTTGCGCTGCATGTATAAGTTTTCTAACTCCTGGCGACCTTGTTCAACCTGCGTTATTTGAGCTTGGCGGACGACTTTTCGGCGACTGCCGGGTCGATGTGGTCTACCCTATTTTGCTCAAGAGGTTCGGATTTGTGCCTCTCATAATGTTTTGTCTTATGTGTGTGAGGGGTTGGAGTCCTTTCCTGCATAGTGTGTTGGAACAACTCATCCTTCTGGCGCTGAAGGCGCTCTTCGTTAATATGGTACAGTTTCGCTAACGATAGTCGGTCTCGCTCACGTTGCGTGAGTTGCACCCGACGTGCGAAATGCTTGACAGGCTCTAAGATAGTTGGTCTTGTCGCCTCATGTGTAGAAGGCCTAGATGCCTCTCTGACATATCTATCTTGGTCGTAGTGATCCAAGATCTCTAGAGGCCATCTCTCTCTGATGGGGGTGGCGGCATTTATCTGAGGCGCTGGCCTAAGAGTGTGACCATGATATCTAGCAGGTGCGAAGGCGTATTGCTCCCGCGATGTGTATTGTTTTTGAGGAAGGTAGGAATCTTCCTCATGCTCTCTTTCATAAGTGAGCACGATTTGGCGGACGGAGTTGGCTTGGCCTGCCTGAGGAGCCTTGTGCTCTGAATTTGTCCTTGTAGTCCTGACAACTGGAGGGGTTGAAAGAGGGATAGTGTAACCATGTGGTTCCTCTCGTCGAACCCTAGGTTGACTCAGCGCTTCATCGCACGGTGACCGCTCATAACGAGCATCTAAGGTAGCTCTCCTATGGATGTACCCCTCATGGGAGGATGTGTGTTGAGTGCTATGCTGAACAGGAGTGCTCCTAGAAGGGGTACCCCCATAGTCCTTATCGGTTAAGGTGTGGAGGGGACCGCCTTGTGTGTCGAGCCGCCAAGGTGGTATGACCAAATCCTTGGGGTTAAAGGGAAGGCGACTAGCGCCCTCTCTTTGTGCACCTTCTGCAACGTCCGCCCTTGATTGGGCTTGGCTACGGGTGTACACCATTGTGTTGCTTCTCTACTATCTAAGCAGATTTTATCTCGTTTATGATGATTTGTCTTTTTGTGCACACCAAGCAAAAATGAACACACACATACGCAAAACCGTGATTATCTCTTTTAAGGATTGATAGTGTGTCCTAAACTGGTTTAGTGCATTTTGATGTTTCGTTTTGTGTTTGCAATTTTGGAAGAACGTTTAAATGCATAATGTTGGCTCATATGACTCCCATAAATGGTCGCCCCTTCAATATACCATTGTCGGACCGATATACCAACCTCTCTATATACCCGCCCTTACGTGAGGGAGACTATAGGTACGTGAGAGCAGATGGTACGTGGAACATAGGCGGTACGGAAGGGGAATCGCTCTGTTTATGACACCTACCATAGAAGACTTATCCTCGCGTGCATGGGAATCACCCCAACAACACTCGGTCAGCTTTCGTCGAGGATTTACGTCTAGCAACAGTCGCGATCGAGGTAATGGATGCAATATCTCAAGCCAAAGTGATAATGGAATCCACCTTTGGTCTTGCTCAAGGGTTGGGGTTTTACGACCAACGCCTTGGTTTAAAGTACCACGTGGTGTGTGGGATTCATTTTACTTTGCAAATTTGAAACAAGCAACCGAAAAAGAAATCTTTCCCTATGCCAGACATATACTACAAACTGGAAAACAACAAGTAGAAAATTAAAAGTTTACGACTAAAGCAAGAAAATTTAAAAAAAATCCTCTACCCTTCTTTAAATAAAGCAAGAAAATTTTAAAAAAATTCCTCTTATCTTTCTTTAAATAAAGCAAGAAAAATTAAAATTCTTCTTATCTTTCTTTAAATAAAGCAAGAAAAATTAAAATCCTTCTTACCCTTATTTAAATAAAGCAAGAAAAATTAAAATCCTTCTACCCTTATTTAAATAAAGCAAGAAAAATTAAAATTCTTCTACCCTATTTAAATAAAGAAGAAAAATTAAAATTCTTCTACCCTTATTTAAATAAAGAAGAAATAAAATTTCACTTATTAAATAATTAAAAAAAAAAATAAAAAAAAAATTTTGAGCTATAAAAACCCCTACCTCTTAACTGATGTCTACTCCAAAAAAACCCGGGAGAAACGATAAAAAGCATTTTTAGATCTAACTTAATCCAAAAATAAAAATATGGACCGGGTCCCACCGTGATCGCCACCGAAAGCATGAGATTTCGGAAATAAAACAGTGAGATGCAATAAAAACAACCATAGTTTAATGCATGTAATAACACGGTATTAATAAATTAAAAAGTAAGAGCACACCTTTTACATTAATTCCCTTGGTTACAATAGTCCGATTTTTCTTATTACAAAGAGTGAACAATGATTTTTCCGCATGCCCACATGTAAAATGGGTGTGGATGATATCTTCCACTCAAAGAAACAATAAAAATGTTTAATAGCACCTGTTAAATGATTTAAAAAAGATTCTAAGTTAACGAGAACAGAATGAAATCTACTGTTAAAAAGCCGATGAATACATGCTTGAAATCAGAATTCAAAACCATAATGTAAAAGAACTAAAAATACACTAAGATTTGTCGACGAATGGGTAGATCCATGGATCCAGATTCATACTCTCCGTATGTAGAAGAAAATGAATCGTAAGGGATGCAGTCGGGTGTCTTACTTTTGGCAGCACTTCGTTGCTTTTTAAAATGCTTCGTAACCTCTTTTTTCATTGTATCGATCCGGTTTTATAGAGGATCCGGCCTCTGAGATATTAATGTTTAAACCCTAAATCCGTAAGGGCCGCTCAGATTTGATCCTTATCGGGTCATTACTAAGCATGGCTCGCACTGACATCGGAAGTTATGAGGCATGGCCTCGGATCGGATATTTTGAAACCGCTTGTTATTCCATTAAAGCTCGTCGTAAATTGCTTTGAATGCTTTCTTTGGATATTTGCTTTTTAAAATCATTTTTAATGTTTGCTTTAACTCTGCCTTTAACTGATGACGTGTCGGCTTTTGAGTGGTTATATGCATGTGTTTACGTGTGAGCGCGAAGGGGGTCATCACGATATCGTCGTGACAATGCGACATATCGCGACGCGATTTCGCACGTCCAAGCTGGCTCCCTCCTTTTGCTAAGTTTTCTCTTAAAGAATTTGTTTAAGGCTTTGAAGGTTTTGACGTTTGAAGACCATATTTACTCTGTTCACTTTCCGACCTTCCGATATGTGCAAGTGGTCAAGACCACTGTTTGACCTCTAAAGGCTGCCCTGAAAGCTGTGTATGTGCATGCGATCAGTGTTTGTAGTCACTTAATCGAAATGGTGTTGTTTTGGTGTCTACAATATTAATATATCATCTAAATATACAATGACAAACTTTCCTTAAAACTTTCAGCTCTCATGAAGGTACTTGTGCATTGACACCCCAAAAGCATGACCAACCACTCATACAACCCTCTCTTGTCTTGAAGGCTGTCTTCCCTCACTCTCTCCTTCTGACACATCCGATGATAACCACTTTTCAAGTCAATCTTCATGAAGTACTTAACTCCACTAAAATCCATGATATCATCCATCCTTGGCAATGGGAATCGTATTTGATAGTGATTTTGTTGATTGCCCAGAGTCTATGCACATTCTCCACTCTCCATCCTTCTTTCTTAACTCTCCTTCCTACACGACTCTTTAACTCCCATTCTTTTCTTTTACATTATAACAAGCTGGCAAACCGACATAAAAAGAACTCCAAAACAGGCTACATCCCCCAACTAGGATTATATAACACACATGTTCATGCTTCAAACCGCAAAATTTCTCCCAAAAAGGATCTACACACCAACCGCCTCCTTCATGGGTTTCACTATGCTACACCATTCTTTGTTAATGAGTAGGTGTTCACCTACCAAAGGCCCACAATCGAACCAAGGCCCAAAAACTCAAAGCATGCACCATGCAACCCATATGGATGCCCACTATTAACTTGGTAACCATTCCACCCTCAAAAACAATAATATAAACCTCCTGCATTTACACCTTGTGCGGAATAAACTTCTTCTCCCCTCGTCCTTCTCCTCATTCAATAGGACTCTTCTTACGATCATTGCTTCCCCTCCCCCTTAATGAATGTTCCCCCCCCCGACCCCCGTCTCTTGTTTGTCCTTTCTATATGTTGACACTCAAATGCAGCCCAAAAACTTCCCAAAATACCCCCCCCACCCTCCTTGGTAGATGTTCTCACCCCACCGATAAACATCCTCTCCTTCCCGACCCCCCCCCATTTATATTTTTCTCACCGGTTTTCCCCACCTCTCCCACCCCTTCACTCTTTGCTTGCCTTCAAACCGCGCTATGGCAACACTGAACAGTCTCAACCCATTGATATAATGGGCTACCTTTTCTTTGTTTGCCTCTAAATGTCCAAACTAATAGAGATCTTGTAAAACCCTCGTATATTCTCCCTCCAACCCACGAGAATAAACTATCTTTTCATCTTCTCCACCATTCTATCCCATCTTGTTATTCTCTCCTTCCCTCTTCTTCCTCTCCAACCATCCCCAGACCCGATTAGGGTCTTCAACCTCTCTAAAATATTCTTCAAATCACCCCGGATTTAGGTTTCCAGTATGTAGAAACCTCCATTTTTGGTTCTTTCCAATATGAGAGATGGCACGGGCTTGTGCAGGATCCACGCCTCTTCTCCCTTCTTCATCAACTTTGTCTTCACTTCCCCCATCCCTCCCGTGCCTTCTATAGCTCTTCTGGGCTTGAACTTGCCAACCAACCCCCACCACATTTCCTACTCACCACGGTTTCTTCGTGAGGCATTTTCTCTTCTTCCCTTACAAATCCTTCCACAGGCCCCCCCTCTTCCGCCCCCCCACACCCCCCCCCCCCCCCCCCCACGCCCGATAATCACACAACAACACTTCACATGAATTTTCTATAAATCCTCAAAACACAATCCCCTCACATCATCCCTCACCCTTCCCATTTCTCATATTTATCGAGCTCGACCACAATTAATCCCCACAAAATCTCCCTCCCTTTCCCTCCCGTCAGTTTTTCAAAAAAAACATCCACCAAAACTTTCATTAATGGCCTCCACCCCTTTTCCTCCCTAATCCCATTCCCTCTCCTTACCCCCCTTCCTTTCCCCTCCCGCCCCCCCCTTCTTACAAACTTCCCCAAACCGAATGTTCAAATCCCAAAAAATAAATAAACAAAAGCAAAGTACTAGAAAACTGGAAAATTTGGAAGATGCAAGATTTCTCAGATGCTCCCACAGTTCTAAGTTTAGAGATTCTTGTTGAAATGTGGAATATAAGCAATGAAACATAGAAAAAGAATAAGAAGCCTACAACTAAAACCAAGCACATAACTTTTTTTTGTGTCTTGATTTAAGAGATTAACCATGACAAACACAGGATAAAATTGATTAGTTCTAATACCTCTTCTCCACTGAAACTTGATGCTAGATTTAAAAATAAAGGATACATTCTTCATTGCAACAATCTATCCATTCTCTAGTGTAGCCTGACTTAAGCCAGGTCTAGCCCATCAACCAACTGCTCAAAACTTCCACAAATGCACAGTGCCCAACCTTATGATGCCATGTGATAATATCATTGCTCCATCATTCTCATCATCAATTTAAGGTCAGTTCAATCACCTTAGCTTCAATAAAATTTCATACCTTCTTATTCCCGCAGAGGACTCAGTGAATCAGTGGTGACCATCCTTGAGTATCAAATTTACTTGATTTATCTGAGAAGGACTTTCCTAACCCATATGTGTAAGAGGTAATAGTAACAACAATTTCCTAAAAAATTACCTGTGTTTTGTAAACTTTCAAAAGACCCAAATTCTGAATGTCACGTCTTTTCTATCTAGCAACTTGCTCGTTATTTCCTTACAACATTTCCTTAGTAAATTCATTTTGTCTGTTTCTTTTCCCATACTTTTATAGAGTATATCTTCTAGCCCCATATTATTTTATCTTCTCCTTTTACCTTTTATCACAAAAGTAGGTCTTTAGGATATCACTGCTTGCATTGCTTCACAACTTATTTAGCTCATTAGCCATGAGGTTTAACCACAGCTCTTTGTTGGGATCATGGCTTCTACAAAACTTGTGCTTAGTTCTATAAAATTCATTAGTTCTTCATCATCTATTCAACTTCACTCAACTCTGCCCAGCAAGAGAACACAATTTCAGACATCTAGGGCATCCACAAAAAGCATAAATATAACAAATATAGCAAAAACTCTAAGAGTCCAATATGGGGACCAAGAAAAACAAGATAAATCCATCTTGAATAATGTTTGCAGAGAACACCAGTAGCTCATATAAATTTGAACGGAAACTCAATATGAAAAAAGAAAGCTGTAATATTAAGAATACCTCAAATCAAGTAAGTGGCTTCATATAATAAGCCTCTTCCAGTGTATAAAACTAGTAGAGCCAAGGCAGTAATCATGACTGACGCCATCCATATGCCGAAACACTTGGCACTCTTATTATACGCAGATCACAGTAGCAGGCACATATATCCATAGCAAAAGACAAGAGAGGCATATGATACCCTCATTCCTTGTTCTGCACAGCTTGTATGTGATATATATATCTAACATATATGTTGGTGGCCATTTGAGCAGCAGGGTCCATGGAGGTGCTTCTTCTTCTTCTGCACATGTTGAGACTCACACCCAAGAGAGAAATTAATATGCCCATGTTGGTGCTTCTTCTTATGCACTTGGTGGGGCTTACATCCAAGAGGGTGTTCAACATGCCTAGAGTGCTTGTGCTCGTGGTGGCAGTGGGGAGGCATGTGCTTGTGTTTCTTTCCATGCTTGTGTTTTTTGATCTTCAGATGGCATTTGATATTGTGTTTGTGTTTGATCTTCAAATGGCATTTGATTTTGTGTTTGTGATGTGGAGGTGGAGAAGAGGGAGGGGAAGGGCAAGGGCAAGGGCAAGGAGGGTAAGAACGAGAAGAGGTGGGTATGTCAGCACCAGCAAGAGGAGTATGAAGTGAGAGTGTCCCACTGTGGTATGGAACAATGGCAAGATCATTCTCATTGAAACTAGGTCCGCCTCTTTCCATCTTTGAAGCAATAGATCACAGTTGCAGTGCTTTGTAAAAAGACTCTGGCAGCAGAAAAATGTAAAGAGCTAAAGAAGAAGAGAATGGGTGGTTAAGATTTGTAGGGGGTTGCCTCTTCTTATAGAGTGAAGGTAATGTTTTCGTGGGCACCAAGTTTGAGGATGATGTGGGTATTGCTTGCTAGGCAAGTAATTGGAGATACCTTAGTGCTCAAGTAAAGAGGGGTCAATGGGCTGGACAAATTTAGAGATGTGGACAAGGGAGACGTCTTCCAAGCCGAGCACGTTGTCACCTTCAACAAAATTGAACAAGATTTTGACTTTTATCAAACAGCAGAGTGGCTGGATTGGTGGATATAGATATTTTATGTATGGGTGGGTAGGATTGCATACTAAATCTTAATTAATTGGGTTTTTGATGTAGGAAGTTTCGTCTGTACCGATGGTCTAGAGCGATAGGCCCTTTTCTTCCGGCTCATTCTGCGTGTATGGGTGAAATAAGAGAACGATTCGTCAATTTATTTGTATATGAGTCGGAAGTAGACGTAACGAATCAATCTCGTAAATCGGATTCTTCATATGATTATATATATATATATTTAAAAATTTAAAAGGAGAAACTACGACCCTTTTGTTATGTTGTTGTCATATACATTCATAAGACAGGAGAACCAGAAGAACGAAACACAACGAGAGAGGACAACACCAAGCCCAAAATATTATCAAAGTCTTTTATATAATATTAAAAAACAAAACAAAACAATGATAGGATTTTGGAAAGGGTTTGTATATTTTCATGATCATACATATTGTGGTTTGAATTTAGGTTTTTGATTAAGAATTTAAAGATTTATTAATTTAGCGTCGTATTTATTTATTTATTTATTTAAACAAAGGTTTTAGAAAGGGTTTTACTCTTGTTTGTAGTAGTTTGAATTCAAGTTTTCTTTTAAAAAAAATTTAAAATAAAGTAAGTGTTTTAAAAAAGGTTCTTGTCTCTTTTATATAATGATTTAAACTTAGATTTCTTAAATAAAAATTCAAAAAACATATAAATACAATATTTTAATAAAAACCAAAATAAAAACTAAATTTAAGTTATAAAATATTAAACTTCAATGAACTTATTTTTTCTTATTACCATACATACAAGACCTATTTTCATATGCACATCAAAACATAGTGGTAAGCTGATTTTTGTAGGTGTAATAGAGATCCAATGTTGGGATTTGTTTGAGCCATAGGCTAATTTTTTAGGTGCATGAGAGATCCAATGTCGAACTTGATTAGATCGGGCTACAAACCTTCTTAATTAAGATGTTTGTTTGTATCAATTCAAAAACTTTTTATATTTTAATTTTATTTTTTTATTTCAAATGAAAATCCTATTTTACGGGAGATCTTAAAAAGTAAATTTGAATAAGTTTAGTAGTAAAAATCAAACTTAAATTTATTTAAGTGTAATAAAAAATAATTTATTATTTTTAATTTAAATAAGAAATATATTCATATAAAAATGTTAGGCGATAAGTATATTTTTTATATATTAAAATAATTTGAATTTGAATTTGTATTAATGTCCATCGATGACCAAAAGAGGTCAATAGGACTGTAAAATAGGACATACAAAGCAACGGGAGTGCCTAATGCAGAAAATAAAGTAAGAAAAACAGTAAACAGGATGACATATGATATACAAGATATGTGGATCAAGGATTACTTCCAAAATTCAAGGCTGAAGAGAAGTGAGTGATGTAAGATTTGGATGTCGTCATAGATGTTCTTTGTTGGAGTCGATGACGAGTTGATCTTGTTGTATCTCTGTGATCACCATGGTGCAACTTGGTTGTGGCCTCTAGAGGCTGGAAGAATGAATTGATAAGTCGGGATCCTGTTATCTTCTGCAAACTATTACTAAGTCGTTCTTTCCTGAGATTGAATAATTATCGAATGAAAAGGGCAATGCATCTCTGATCTCCATAATTAATCCAATATTTTAGTGTATGGGTATCTCTGAATAAGCAATAATATCTACCTCATATCTCGTAGTAGACAGGACAGGTGAAAATGAAATGCTCCTCGGATTCCACATCAAGACTGCACAATATGCAAATATGTTGATCTCTGGGGAGGCGATGATCTGTCTCAATACGCAATTTGTGGGAGCAAACTCATAGCTGAGCTAGAGGAAACCTAAGGTTGTGTGACATTTGTATCAAGTTATATTTTGGAGTAGTGATCAATCCATTCTCTAGTTGGAGATAAAAGTGAGAGTAATGGAGCAGTTTTGGTGAAAAAGGTTCCTTTGGATCAGTCCAAGTAGTTTTTATATATGTTGAGTAAATCTCATCTCAAATATCCTTATTGGAGTATGGTCCATTGATTGATGCTTTAGTAGGAGGAGGTCTCATGATGTCTAGGCCAAGAGATTGAAGTAGAATAGTAGTTTGAGCATACCAGCAATTCCTGACCCCTTGATTTGCCAACTGAATTGAGGATTGTAGTGCTAAATATGGATATCTTCTCATGTCTGGCATACAATGAAGTCTATGCAGTAAAGAGACAACAAGAAATATTGTTGTTGTAAGCAATGGACAAGCACCAAACTCAGCTAGAATGATGGAATGTGGAATAGTTCTTTTGAAACGAATTAACTTGGACAACATTGAGATGAGGACCCTTTCAATACGAGACCAACCCAACTGTCTGAGGCTAGGGCCCCAAACTTCATAGCCATAGAGTAGTGTAGGGGTAACAAGAGTGTGGAAGAGTCTGATCTTCGTACTGAAGTCCTAAAACTGGAGTTGAAAGCATTACTTATCCAGAGAGGCTATGGTAGCATAACCTTTGTTTAACCTTGCTTGAGATGTGACAATCTCAACAACCTTCCCTTTATATGTGATGTGAACAGAAGAGAGATCTTTCTTGGGTAGGTTGAATGTCATGATTTTTGTTTTCTAGAGATTATCTTCTAATCCATGGTTAAAATATCAATATAAAATTATGGTATTAAAAGTTTAATAATAATTTTAATGTAATGATTGTTATTTTTATTACATATTTTGAATAGGTAAGTAAATTGTTGATCAACGGTACTATTTTTAGTAATTGAAAAGCTTAGGGGTTCAAAGCACATGGGTTGGGTTGCTTCCACTAAACCTATTTCGTTTCATTATTGTTGAACCGGCATGAAGGGGACCACCAGTCGCTCAGGATTCATACCATCATCGTGTACGCACTTAGAAGATTCATATCGGACTACTACCTTTGCAAACAGGCTGCCTCTGAGGTTTGAACTTGGAATGGGTGTCTTCTTGGTAAGTGCCTGACCAAACAAGAACTTACCAATCCACTTAACCTTTAGGAACAAATATTGTTAAATTATAGGCTATTAACCCAACATCTTTACTCATTAATTTTATACATACAACAAGTTATGTTAGAGGGAAATAAGGAGAACAATTCTAATAGTCATTTAGGCCAACCACTTTTATAAGAAATATTTTTTAATGACAGCTCATACTAACAATGTTTATTGTGATTGGTCTATAGTATCAATGCATAACAATGTTTGTTGTGATTGGTCTATAGTATCAATGCATAACATCATACAATTCAAAATTCTCACTTAATTTCATTGAATTGAGTGTGTTTTATAAATATATGTAGTATTTAACAAAATACAGAGTATTGCATCAATAGGCAAGAGCTTTGTGCTAGTGTTTGTACATGAAAGTCCAGGTTGAAAGTAGACTATTAAAATGATGCCATGTCTATGAGTTTATATATATATAGCACCAAGTTACCAACACACATGTTGTGGTTTGAACCTTGGACCTCTCAAAGAGAAGACAAAGACCTAACCATTACATTGTCTCCACTACAACAAAAAATTTCCCATGAGAAAATTTTTTTATTTTTGACATTAAAATAATCCATATTATCTTTTTTTTAATTTTGTTTGTTTTTGTGAATTGTCTAGTTTCCTTGATACATAAATTTCTTGTTTTTTTTAAGTAGTACTTCTTATACACATCCACCATGGATATTATTATTATTTATATATGATGACGGTATGGACCTCGAGCGACCGATGGTCCCCATCTCACACTAGGTCAACAAAAACAAGATAGATAGGTTTATTGGGAGCAGTTCCTATGGTTTGAACCCTGCGCTGGCTAGTTACTAAAAATAATGGTTGTAACCAATTCTCCTATGTAATAAAAAAAAATGATATTTATTTATTATAGTAGTGGCTATAAATTACTTTGGACCAACAATTGGTATAAGAGTTATCTTAGGATGGTTTAATTCATGGGTCTTAGATATTATCAAAATTCTTCTTCAAAAAAGTTTAAATTTAGGTTAGAGATATGAAGAACAAAGGATTTGGTTGTTTTTTTATCTATATTTCTAGGAGCAATTGAAGGTTGTTATTATTGATTTTGTATATTTTTAGGGGCAATTGAAGGTTGTTATTATTTATTTTGTATATTTCTAGGAGTAATTGAAGGTTGTTATTATTTATTTGAAGTGATTGTTACAATAAAAGCCCATAAGGAAAATTGATTTCTAGTAAAAAGAAAGAGGACCGGTGACAAGATTGAAGATCCAAAATTTTATGATGTAAGAGTTTATGGAAGATGAAGATGCGAAATGTACTTGTTAAAAGGGTTTTATCAATTGTATTGAATGAGAAGCTATTGGATGTAGTGACACTTGTCATTGGTAACGTATTATGAAAGTAACAAAGTTAAAGGAAAATTTTCAACATGAAATATTCTCTTTCAAAGTTAGAATGAACATGTTGAGGTGGTTTTCAACAATGAGAGCTAAAGTAGTAAGGATGATACCTTTTTATTATGATCTTAAAAAAAAATACTCGAAAAAATGTTGAATTTGCAATGGAGTTTGTAACCAAGCAAGTATGAAAAAAAATCTTTATTTCTTATGAGAGATCATGATGATATTGTTGGTTACAAACAATATCATTGATTTTACTGGTTATTAAGTAATAGATTGTTAAAACAATTATCAACCACTTCTTTCAATAATAGTAACAATGTGCAATATTATTGAAGAACCTGCCAACCACTTCTGTTAATAATTGTAATAATGTGAATATAGGTTGTAGCTCATAATTTTATCGCTAGCAACTCTTTTAAATTACTAACCTGCCAACCACTTCTCTTAATAATTGTAATAATGTGAATATGGGTTGTAGCTCATAATTTTATCGTTAACAACTCTTTCAAATTACTAAATCGTGGAGTTTTAGAACAACAAAGGATTTTAACTAAATTGTTCCACATGACTACTACTTAGACTAGTATTAGACCAAAAGAAATTATAAGAACAAATTTTAAACAAATAAAAAATCTTAACGAATTTGTTCCACATAGCCAATAGTCTAGATTAGCGTTGAATCAAAGGAAACCATAAGGGTGACGAGCATAATATTTGGAAGCTCAAAAATCTTTTAAAAAATATGAATATAAATAATTTTAGGCTCTTAATATGGAAGCTCAAATTAGAATTTTATCGAACAATCTATGCATAATTGCCAACATGATTTGCATCACCATATGGTTTAATATAATTTAATTTGACCTTTTAAACACCATATACTTAATTTTCTAAAATAAATCTACTAAAATATTAAAACAATATAATAAATTTTAAAATGACAATATAGCTTATTCATTCTATAAGGGACCTTAAGCTAATAGATTCCATGTGTGTTTTATGAAGCATGCACAAAAAATTATATTTATTTTAAGTATGAAGTATGAAATTTACATATGTTCTTTTTTATGTTGTCTTTTAATTTTTTTTTATTGAAATTATGTTGCCATTTAATTAAACTAAATATAACTTAAATTTACTAATAAGAGATGATAATCATATTTAACCAAAGGTCAAATTTCATGGGTGAATCTTAACATTTGATAATCAAATGGAATTAGTTAAACAAATTAGATTCCTCAACATTCAAGGAGGAGACCTAGGTTCAAATCTTGCCAAGTGATATATGAATAACATCCAAACTATTGTAATAACACTATGTGGTGATGATGTAATACGGGTAGGGCTCATTTCAATCCCATTTAACTAATTAAAAAAATGATAATGAAATAAATAGTGTTTATATGTTAAAAGCACAAATAATGTCATTTAGGTTGTTTGATTTTAGTTTGCTCCTTTGTAATACTTGAAATCCAATAGATATAGGGTTGTAAACTATGCTTTGATAATTAGAGTATGGTTAGATAACTACATATTGAGTAAACAACATCCTCCAGAAACATAGTTTCATATGATTTATAACATTGGTTATATATCAGATTGAGCCTAATTCAAATTGGATGTAGCATTTCCTTTATGAATTGGGTGATGGGATGTATCAATTCAACCTCTTTTGTTATGCTTATCAATGGTTTAGCTTCCAGTTTTTTCAAGGCTTTCAAAGGTCTACAACAAGGGTATCCTCTTTCTCCTCTCCTTTTTATTCTGGGAACAAAAGATTTGAGTAGGCTAATTAAGGAACATAAAAAGACAAGAAATGATCAAGGGTATCAAAATTGGTAACTCTTTAAAGGTAACCCATTTACTCTTTGTAGATGATGTTTTAATTTTTCGAAACGAAACATTGATGGAAGCCTTAAAGTATAAAGTAGTGTTGGACATATTGTATGGCTATAGTAATGGAAATAAATCTACAAAATACTGAAATAACCTTCAATAGGTTTTAGCTAGGGCAAATAGAAGTAGTAATGAGAATTTTTGGTTTCAAGCAAGTAGACTTTGATAAAGAGATAAAATATTTAGGCTTCCATCTAAAACCTAACGACTGAGGCTACTAGGGTTGGATCTAGTTATACACCAAAACAGAGAAGAGGATTAGCACTTGGTGCACTAGATGGCCATCATTGGGGGTCGTCTTACATTGGTGAACTCAATTTTAGAAGCCAATCCAGTCTATTGGCATGCCATGGCTTACATTCCCATAAGAAGAGTTGAGAAAATAAGGAATAAGTGTTTTCTATTTCTTTGGTCAATGAACAAAAACAAGATGCAATGACACTAGTTAAATGTAACAGAATAGCTAAACCAGAATCATATGGAGGATGAGACCTCAAGAATATACATAATTTTAGAAAAGCTTTAGCAACAAAAAATTTATGGAGATTGATAACTGACAAAGGAATATGGCAAGAAATAATTCAAGAGAAATATTTAGGCACCTTGTCCTTTGTATATTGGATTAGACTAAAAGAAATTAGTTTCAAAAGCCATGATTATTTGGAAAGCACTAGTGAAAGCTTTTCCATTAATTGGGAATTTCTTGGCTTGGAAAATAGGGAATGGAAAGGAAGTGAGGATAGATGAAAATCCTTCGCTAGGAAGCAAAGGAGACTGTCAACTTCCACAAAACATAATAGATAATCTCCATAGACAAGGAAAGATGGTATTGGCACAAGTGGTATCAATAGAGAGTACTAATTTATGGAAACAATGATGGCTCACAATAGAAGACCTAACACTAGGAGGAAATGATGCACATATTTGACATGACTATACAAAGGAACTGGAAAGAACAAATATAATACTAAATTAGCAAAGATATTGTCTAATATGGTCTAAGAATCTAGCAAGTGGATAGTACAAAGTTAGAGAAGGATATAAGACAAGCTTTGATAACAACGAGGAAAAAAATTGGTGGTGGAGTAGAATAAGGAAGGTAAAAGCTCCTCTAAAAACTATAATATTTTTTTGGTTAGCTCTAGCCAAAAAAGCACTAACATGGGATGTTCTTCAAAGGAGGTCTTGGCAAGGACCAAGTCAGCATGTCATGTGTAGAAAGGAAGAAGAAACAATGGACCATATTTTGGTTCATTGCCCTTTTACAAGAGAAGTGTAGAATTCAATTATGCCTATAACTCAAGGGAAAGGACAATGGTTTGCTAAGAATTTTTTAGATAATATGCAATAGTGGTTCAAAGAAAGAGGATTAAAGGAGTATAGATGTGTCCCTTTGATAGTGGGATGGGGCTTATGGTTGGCTAGAAATGCTAGGTTGTTTGAAGGTAAGAAAATTCTAATGATTTAGGTACAAATGCAGATTAAATCTATTTTTAAAAGTCTAAAAATCTCTCCAAAACCAAAACTGAGCAGGCATATAGGAACACTAACAGTGGACCCTATGAATCCATGAGTCTTCTTTGATGGATCTTGCCATGGCAGCCCAAGTAGGTGTGGAGCAGAGGAGCACTTTATTTAAATAAAAATTATAAGATCACTAAACAAATAATATTACAAAATGGAAAGCATTGATCCTCTTGATGAGAATAGTAGTGGAGCAAGAAATTACAACTTTACAAATTTATAGAGATTCAAAATTAGTGATAAGAAGGTTTGAATCTTCCAATAGACACTTGAAAAAGAGAAGTGATTAGGACTTAAGGTTTCCTCATAGTCCTCCACTTATTAAGGATCATATTAGAGATCTATTATTAGCAACAAAAAAAGGGTTTTGATAGGACTCTTGCCTCTATTTTTTAGAAAAATAGACTTCAAATTAACGTGTCTTCAAAATTGAAACCCGAGTCCTCAATTTTAGTACTCAAGTAAGAGTCATTCGATAACTGTGATTAATCAAGAAGTTATTCCTACTTTTTACATGTGAGTCTTGTTATTAGGATTATGTTTCTAGATTATAAGTTGATTGTAACATATTATAGAAATAAGCCAATACTCCTCTTAGTTCAGTTTAGACCAGCTCCTAGATAGTATGTAACTAAAATCTTTGAGGGTACTTCATATGGTAGCATTGTATTTTTTCAAACTTATAAATAAAAATTATAAATTTTTTGTCCGAAGGAAAAAATGATTTATAACCTTATAAAGATTAAAAAATAACTTTATCTTTATATTATTTTTATAACAAATTATTATTAATAAATGAATATATTATAACATAATAGTTTTAAAGCTGCAAACTTATTACAATGGTAAGGATTTTGGCCTCTATTTGAAAGATTCAAGATTCAAACCCCACTCAATATGAAGGACTAAAAACCCGTCGTATAAACTCATTGAAAAAAAAATAATAATTTTACAAATTTGACCAACATACGTTAAAATCGCTTTCTCTACCAGACCTCACTAAACTCATTTGGAATGACGACTTTGCTCAACTTATAGATATAGCGCTTAAGGCTCCGATGCAAAATATTGTTATGCTACACAACAATATTTACAACATTAATATTCCAATATTTTAAAGGTTGATCCAAATCCTTTTAAATTTTTAGAATTTCAATTGGATTGGTAGGATTCACATCTCAACTGGGGATATGTTAATTTCATGCGAGGGAATCCTTGTAATAGCCCGCTTCTATTGTTCGACATCCATTCATATAATGAGATAATGCAGAATACTAAATATTGGTTTGACATCCCTTTATTTGACGAGAAATAGTGCAGAATATTTTGCTCCTAATTACATTTCAACAAAAAGAGGTGACTCATGAATTTAATTATGTTTTGATTAGTTTTTTTTTAATTATTTAAAAAAAAAAAATACAAGTTTCTCATAAAATTTATCAAGATGATTTAATAAACAAAAATTTATTATTATTATTTTTTTTTTTTTTGAATTTACATGGTGGAATTGATAGCCGCCACGAATCCGGGCAGGCTGTCCAGCTTTTATGGCCGCTACAGTATTCTGCGTTGTCCGCCCCAGAAGCCGCCACACAGATCTTCGCGCAGTCCGCCCCTATAACCACCATGCTACAATCATTTTAAACCTTTTACGCCACTGAAAGCACCAAGAAAGGGACAAGCGTTCAGTCCGGCGAGGCCCGAGATTTGAACCTTGGACCTCCGCCCCCCTTATGGGGTTTGGATGAACCAATTGGTCTACACCTCAGACCTTAAAAATTACCTTCAAGGTCTATCGAAGGGGTTTACAAAAATTTATTATAAAACAAATTTTAACAATTAATTTAAGATATTAAAAACACAATAAATAAAAATTATATAAAAAAATTAAAGATTAAAATTTATAATATTAATAAAATTTTGTTTCAATTCAAAATATTAAGATTTAACATGAAATATAATAACACAGTTAAAATATTTAATAAAAATATAAATAATTAAAAGAACAATTAATTTCAAATCCCCTATTATATTATAAGATAATAATTTTTTTAGTTTACTATATTAACTCTGACATGGTATATATGTCAACCCTTAAATTTGATGTTAGTTGACTTTATTTAAAAAAATCTTGTAAGAGCTTACATGCATAGGACGCTCATAAAATAATTACTAGAGCTTTTATAATTTAGGGAGCTTGTAAGATCATTGCCAAAGCTGTGGCTAAGTTCAATTGTCCATAACACGCATAGAACACTAAACGTTTTTCAAAGCACAGCAAATCTTCAAACAAAAGTGTCTGGGACAAGAACATTCCATGAGCTCACAGAATACCATTTCCCCAGTGAGAAATGGATTTTCACTTGAATATTTCTAAAAAGTACATGATCACTTGAAGTGTAACCATTTGTTAACATCAGATCATATGAAAGCAAAAGGTATTATAAGATGCTCCTTATGTTGGCCAATGCAGGCCCATTTTATTTGATTCCATCTGTGAGACAATTATCCACCAATTCAACTCATCTTATAAGTATTCCCAAAACTTTGGACTATTACATAGCAGACTTTCTGGAAATCTAGTGAAACCATGGAACCAATTCCAAACATAGATGAAACAAATGTACTGAAATATGTCATTTCAATCCTGGAACAAACATAGACAAGACCAATCCATCTTGAAAAATATTGAAAAAAACACACCCATAATTCATTTAAATATGAACTTGTATACAATGGCAATAGACAGAGCTATCATAATGAAATGAAATATTTTTAATTTCTTCCGTAGAAAACACCATACACTCCATAACATCTATAACACTCCAACACCAATAATTCATTTATATTTGAATTTGTATACAATAGCAATAGACAGAGCTTTCATTATGGAATAATTATTATTTTTTATTTACAAGAGACCCAATAGATTCTCCAAAATCTATGGGATTGAAAAGAAGAGAAAATAAATTACATAAATAATTGTTTTTTTTTTCTCTCTTTTCCTGGAACTACAATGATTCAGAAATATCTTGGCTGTCTGTGAGGTTCCAAAACATCCTTAAGATGCTGGAAACAAAATGTCCATAATCAAATACTGGCTTCTTATTATAAATCCAATAAAAAGCATAAAACTACTGCATCCAAAAGCAGCATCAAAGTTGCTTCCATGTATATAGATAAACCTAAGGTGGCACCCTCTTCTGCAGTCCACTGAACCTGGTGCCTTATTCTTTTCAGCAGCCCACCAATATGTATGGTTATAGTTTACATCACAACAATACTCTGTAATAGCACCAATAGCAGCAGTAGCAGCTCAATGAGCTAGTGGAGGTGGAGGAATGGGCATCTTCATATTCATGGAGTGATTGGGGAAGTGATGGCAGTGCCCATGTTGGTGCTGCTTCTTATGCCCATGATGATGTTGAGGGTGAGGAGGGTGGTGGAACCTACGTTCCATGAAGTTTCTGGGATGGGGAGTGTGTGGGATGGGGATGTGGGGATGGCTTTTTAGGAGGTCTGGATGCCTCTCCGAGATGGCTCCCAAAGCTTGAGATGCATTTCCATGGAACATAGAGTGAAACTGGCATCCAAGGGGGGTATGAGTGTGCTTGTGCCTGTGGTGGCAGGAAAGAGCCCTCTGCTTGTCTTCCTTTCCATGCTTGTGCATGTGCTTACGTTTGTGTTTCATCTTCAGATGGAATGTGAGCTTATGTATGTGATATGGAGGTGGTGGAGGAGGAGAGTGGGAACAAGGAGGCTGAAAGGGAGAAAAGTTGGGTACGTCTGCAGGAGGGCATGAAGGAATCCCATTGTTGAAGGGGCCAATGGGATTTTGACAGGGACTGGGACATGGACTACCTCCTCCCATTTTCCAACTGATGGAAATCAAGGGCAATATTGCTTTTGAGCTTGTCAGAGAACAAATTGCAAGCAATGCAATGAAGAGAATAAATGGGGAGGGGTTGGTTTTATAAGGAGAGGAAAATGCTTACTTGGGGACGAAGTTTAAGGTGTTGCTTGTATGCTAAGTAATGGTATATAGCTTAGCGCTGAAGAATTGAAACTACCGACTGCCTGTCATCCTTATAATTAATGACATTCTTGTTCTGTTGACCGCTACTATAATGGCATCTACAGAGAACGAAAAAATACACATAATATGGTAATAAAAGTTACAAAAGATTTACAAAATTAGATTGATATGTCAAAAGTATAAACAGGCTATTTTTTTTTGTTGAGTGGTGGGATGTTTGCTATAGAAAGGTTATGGGTTCAAGGTATTTTATCTTTTTATTTTTATTTTTATTTTTAATAAAAATTTAAAGATATAATATTTCACTAGAAGTTTTATTTTTTTATTTTGAATAAAATTTAATTTAATTATGTTCTCTAAGGTTAGGTGGATTGGTAATTACTTGTCTGACCAATCATTTACCAATAAGATACTCAAGTTCAAACCTTGGGGGCAGCATGTTTGTAAAGGTAGTAGCTTGATGTGAATCCTCTAAGTGTGTCTTAGATTGATGACTGTCTCAGATTGATGACGATACGAATCACAAACGATCAGTGGTTCCCTCACGTTGGGTCAACAACAATAATATCGGTGGTCCCCCTCACGTCGGGTCAACAACTTGTGAAAGCAACCCATATGGTTTGAACCATATCTCAAGCTTGACAGTTACTAAGAATAATGTGGTTGTAACCAACTCTCCTATGTATAAAAAAATTAATTCAATTATTTTTCGATATTGTCAATTGTGCATAGATTGTTTGATAAGATTTGAACATTTTCCTCCAAAAATAAAAAATAAAAATTTAATTTGTTGAATTAATATCATTCTATAAATTTTATTTAATTATTAAAAAAATATATATTAGAACCAACAATTATATTCAATAAAAATAAAAAGGTTACAATAAAAAGGAAACTAGAAATATTATAGCTCGAGGCGTAAGGCCACCCATACAATCAAAACCGGAACCAACCTCTAAAAGGGTGAATACACAACATAACTAAACATAGAAAAATAAACTAGAGTAAAAAAAAAACCTAAACTATAGAACTATAACTCTAGGCACTAAGTAGACTTATTGCTCCGTCATTTTGCGTTTGTCCAATGTCGCAAAGCTATTGGAACTTTTGAGTTGAAAGGGTGAAACTATTTTTCGGGTAGATTGTCTCCATCTTCTTTCCTTTATCGAGAACATAGAGAACGTCGAAACCGTAGAAACCACATAGAAAGGGAAGGAACTTTATATTTTGCTTCCTCCGTAGGAAGCGCCAATTCCATCGATGATGGCTCTACATCCAATGGCATATCCTCGTCGCTGCTAAGATTCTGCATCTAATGGCATATCCTCACCACTGCTAAGATACTCCAACACACTGTAGTTGTTGGATGAATCAAGAACATAACTGCCTAACTAAACACTGGTCATATTCCAATTCCATCGATGATGGCTCTACATCCAATGGCATATCCTCGCCGCTGCTAAGATTTTGCATCCAATGGCATATCCTCGCCGCTGCTAAGATTTTGCATCCAATGGCATATCCTCGCCACTGCTAAGATACTCCAACACACTTTAGTTGTTGGATGAATCATGAACATAATTGCCTAACTAAACACTGGTCATATGAAGTCGCTTCTTTGGAGCAACATCTTCTTCTGCAGATCCCCTTCTCGGGCTATAGGAGCACCTTGCGTTAGTTGGAGGAAATGTACTAGAGGACTGGTCGGTTGGGAAGATTGTGAAGCAACCACTATTGCATCCCTTGGGGTATGAATCTGTTGAGACTAAGGAGCCTCATTGTTGGCAGTTTCAACTGGGGGACCAACTTTTTCTTTTTCATACCCTTTTTTACCGGTTATAAGACATGTGTCAACTTGGACTGTGTACCTTTAGAAGCAGCCAAATGTGTATTTTTATCTCCCATCGTCATCCAACCATCCTCCTGAGGTTGAGGAGTGGGCGCACTCGAAGTGGTGGGGCTTTGCTTGTCCTTGTTATGCGACATCAAGGGACAATCTTTGATCTTGTGTGCTGAGGACTGGCACCGAAAATATGTGTTGAGAAAATTAATGTAGAGGACCCGTTGGGATAGCACAATGTCACCAACTTGTATATCAATAGACTCCTTGAGATCTTGAGAAATATCAATCTCGACGCAAATACGTTTTTGAGGGCATGCATGCAAAAATTTGTCCTCCACCAAAATGACATGCCCTAAAGGGATTTCTATGCGACTAAGAAAGCACCACAAAGGTAA
>JAQPPZ010013762.1:0-79642 GCA_028583015.1 Wollemia nobilis
ATATATATATATATATATATATATATATATATATATATATATATATATATATGAGATTCCATATTCTTAAGCTTCCTTGTTTTTTACTTTTTAGGTTATCATATGTTCTCTAATTCCTCTATGGCAAGCACTTCACATCCCTTCTAGGAAACTCAACCATCCTCAAAAATCATAAAGAATTGCAAGAAACTATTTTAGCCAATAGAGGTTTCAAAAAAAACACATGCATGATCCCTATGAATTGTTGAATGAAAGTGAAAATATTATAATGCCACACTAGCTTTTCATTCATGCAAATCCTCACTCCGTTATCAACAATATTATGGTGTGCCCTAAGAGGAAGGTTTTAAATAAGGTTGAGTAGTAGAATCATAAATATTGATTACATAAAAAATTAGGAATGAAATCTTAAATGCCATGGTGAAGAAGAAAGTAGGGTTTCTCTAATATTTTTTTAATTGTAATTGAAGCCTTAAAACAAGTTCCCCAAGATTAAACCCATCTACAAATAGATGCCCGTTACAAAGAGTATAATTACAATTTATGAATCAACAAATACAACCTAGCTGACATGTTTGAAATGAAATTAAAAAAATAAAAATAAAAAACTAACATAACACTAGTTATCTTTTGGAGGGGTTTAAAAATACCTCAAAAAATCCATAGAAATATTTTGAAATATGTTTGAGCTAGTGATTTAAAAAAGTGGTTTAGGATTGTTTTTTTAATTTTTCCCTTTGATCTCTTGAAATATATTTTTAGTGTTGAAGAAAGGCAAAATGAACAAATGACCAAAAATAAAATTTTGAAAATAAGTAGTATGCTTTTCCTTTTATTTTTCCGATGCCTTCATATGAGTTTCTCATGAGAAATTGGCAAAAAAATTGTGGAAAAATTTGAGAGAAAAAACTCATCATAAGTGAGTTTTGTGAGAACTCACAATTTCTGGGCAAGTTTTCAAACTATGGTCTAAACCATAATTGAAAAATTGTTGAGGAAATACGATATCTCATGCTATTTTTTATGACAATTAAATCATCATTGTTTTTTGTAATGCCAAGAAATGGTGACGTTTATATGAGAAAATGTACAAAAACATTAAAGAAACTCAATTGGATAGTGACATTGAATTCTTAAATGACGTTGAAATTTGCGTTGTTGGATGGAAAACCATATACTTTTGCGTTGTTGGATGGAAAACCATCTACTTTAGCGTGAAGTTAGGGGTAGAGGGAAATGGATTGCTCTGTCTTGAATGAGATATTTTTGTTTTGTGATGTCTTCCGAATGCTATGCTTTGTAAACGACAAAGGACTGACTTTTCAAAGACCTTAGTAGAGACGACCGAAAGTAATAGGTATCTTTGTCAAATATATGAAACCCCATACCAAGTTCGTGGAACGTAACGCTTGGCATGTGATGAGCTCAATAATTGAGTGGAAACGTCGTTGAGCTCAGGAAATCTAATTGGATGGGCCCTCCCCCAGTTGGCTGGGTGTATTTTTCCAAATTCCAATTAACGTAAAATAAATAAAAGAGTCAATTCGTGACGTTTAAATTCTTCAATGACGTAACATGATTACGTTGAAATTTCTTTGCTAACTTGAAATCATCTACTTTAACGTGCCGTTAATTGTGAAGAGAATGGGATTGCTTTGTCTTAAATAAATATTTTTATTTTGAGATATGAAAGGATATACTTTTTTTTATTGAACAACGTTTACAATTCGAATAAACACAAGAAGAATCGACTTCACAACCACATGGATAATAATAACCAGGCAACTGCCACAACACCAAAAAGTCTGTTGCCTGGTGTTATGGCAGTTGCCTGGTTGAAAGGACAGACTTTACAAAGTTCTTTTTAGTTTTTAGTTTTTTCCCGTCAACAAAGGCTCGCACAAATCTTTAAAGGTCACGTCAAGCATGACTCTCTAATTCATAAAATACAGGTCTTCAACAATCAATGCAAATTCCACTCCACTCCCCCACGCGGACTATGCTAATTTTTTTATATTTTATTTTTTCTCGTCAACAGAGACTCGTACAAATTTTTAAAGATCGGGTCAAGCACGTCTCTCTGAAGAGAAAGAAATTTTAGAACTGACGTCTTCCACATTTCCATGCAAATTCCTCATTTGATAGAAATATGAATTCGAAAAATTGGGGACAGAAATTAACAAATTAATCAAATCTGCAGTGTACTTTACCATTAGTGCATGCATGTAATTATCTTCATTCAACAACAAATTCTATCTTGGTGGTGTCATCCAACCATATCTTTTGAATATTTTACATGCTGCGAAAAAGGAGATACAAAGTTTTGGTGGTGTCATCCAAGCATATCTTTTGAATATTTTACATGCCGCGAAAAAGCGGAGATACAAAGTGTGGTTTCCTATCAAATGTGAAAAGCGTGATGACCCAGCAGTGCTCTTGAGAAAATGTTGATCAGTGTCAACCGCACAAAACTCACTAGAAAATTCAGAAATTTTCTTTTTGGAACTATAGTTTTAGAACATGATTCCTACAAAATTATTATTTACAATAAGTAAAAATCTTTAGGATTGCAAATTGCATCACCTTCAATAATAGCTCATTTGAGATTAATTAGAAAATTAAAGTATATTAATTTTATATATAATTACGTTAAAATTGTAAAAATATCTAAATGAAATAGGAAAACAATTAAGCAATTGTGCATTTAGATTTTTTTCATAAGTATATCAGATAACCCATCTTTATTGTGAGTATTAAAAAGTATAATTTAAAAAAATGTATTTTAAAATTATTCAATTTTATAATATATATAGTTTATCTTATTATTATACATATAAAGGTAGAAAATTAGAATTTTCTATATAAATTTTGCATAGTGAATTAGTAGGTTATAATTTTAAGTGTTACTTTATTTTCAATTAATTTTATGGAATATATTATTTATTTAGATATAATTTTTTAGTTGAATAATCTATCTTACATTTTTTATTAACACTATTATTTTTCTATGCAATTTGCCATTTTTTATTGCTTGATTTTATATTTTTATATTCTTACATCTTTTAAATATTGAAGTTCTATATCCATCTTGTCCTTTCATTTCCATTAAAATAATTATGTATCTACTTTTTGTTATAGGTCATCAATCTTCACATTTAAAAGTAATCCTTGTACTTTCAACATATCAAAGTTGAATGTTATCATAGCCAAATTCATATTTATTTTGGATCTTTAACTAGTGATATTGGCATTTTCTTTTTTAACCATACCTATTTACCTTCATTCTTTATTGTCCTTATTTTTTGTTAGGACCCTATCTTAATATTATTATGTGATGTTTTGTAGCATGTATATGGAACCTTTGGTGCCTAGATATATGATATATGGTCCAACATTACATAACCATTTTTGTTTTGAATTTACATGGTGGTATCTAGGTAGGTTTTCTGAATTTTTATGGCCATTATAGTATTATACGTTGTCTACCCTAGAAGCCACCACATAGTTCTTTGCATAGTCCATCCCTATAACCACCATGCCACAATAATTTTAAACATTTTACTCCACTGAAAGTACCAAGAAAGGGAAAAGTGTTCATTTTGATGAGGCTAAATATTTGAACCTTGGACCTTCACCCCCCTTACAGGGTTTGGTTGAACCAATTGGTCTACACCTTAGATATCAAAATATTTATGGTATTACATAACCATCATAAAATATATAACTATTTTTTTATCAGAAGTTTCTAGCTCAAGTCCTCACTTGCATGTGAAACGAACCCTTAAGCATTAGGTTTAGGGTTGATAGAAGTCCTTATAAAAGTAAGGGCATAAATGAAATGTATCAACTAATTTTTATCATAATGGATATTTTCTTCTAAAGATATTTTTCCTTTGAAGAGGCCTATGATTATGTACAACAATTCTATTTTGAGAAGTAAAATTGTTGCATTTCCATTTCATATTACAATATTATTGTTTCCATTTTTTATTTTTGTAATATTACAATCTTCATGTGGATGTGCTTATTTTAAATTAAATGTTCCTAACAAGTGGTATCAAAGAAGTTTTTAGTCATTTTCTCCCACACCTGTAACAATTTATGTCCTATCATTCAATCTTATTAGGTATAATGTTTTCTTCCCTCCATTTATTTTTCTAAATACCCTATTAAAAATATAGCCCATATTTTTTGATCTAGTGTAATTAGATAGAAACCCTATTTCAAGGATTTTAAAATATCATAGAGGAGTTGTCATTATTGGCTCTAATACCAGTGTCAGCTTTTAAAACTAAATATTTAAGATAAAAATTACCAAAAGAACAATAATAAAGTTGCAATATGATATATAAGATATTTGCAATATTCTAGAAGCGTAAAACTCATAAATAACTTCAAAAATCATTCATAAACTTGTCATTAACAAATGCTCACAAAATGGTAAAATATCTCTAAAAGTATCAAGTAAGTGTCAAGTCATGTCCTATCATATCGCGTAAATTTATATATACACATACACTACATATATAATGTAATTTGACTCTTCATATGGAGCACTCCTGGAATTCACTCTTCTAGAGACTCTTTCACTTCCTATTCTATGGGCACATGTTATGGATAACTATGCACATTTATAATACCAAAATACTCTACACACTTTAATAATATTTGTGCATTTGTTACATTACATAAAGTAAATCATAAATTCTAATATAGAAAAATCTTTACTAATATAATGATGTACCCAAGGTGGTACATTAGCATGTGCCAAATAATGTAATATTTTCCAACAATTTCATTTATAAAGCTATTCATTTCTTTTCCAAATTTATAAAAGTTAGTTATTCATTTTTTTTATCTATTCAAAAGGTAAAAGAGAGAATCAAATAGAATATTTAAAGCATCCATATTTATAAAGGAGACTTATTTATACTATAAAGGAGACTTGAACATCCTTGTATCTTCGTTAATTTCAATGTGACATTGAATGTCCCTGAATATTATATCAATGTTAAGGTGACATTAAATATCCTTGAATATTTTATCAATTATAAGGGTTGGTAATGACCATAAATGATCAACTATCTTAAATTTGATTTTCCTTTCAATATAGTTGAGTCATGGTCTTCACTGATTATATTTCATTTATAGAAATACTAGCCTATTATACTCAATATGACATTATAATATAGAGTTTGAATCTTGCTTTCTTCAAAGTAGATAGACTCTAAATCATATTTATAAAATTGGATAAAATTTATTTCTAATAGTAGGTAAAAATGAACTCTTATTAAAAAACTATTCTACTGGGTTTGATGAGAAAAAATTGCTCTACACAAATGGCAACAATTTCTAGAGGAGGTCTAAACAAGTGGAGGAATGTTGTGATGGCATCAGATCCATCATAGAGAGTGCATGCTAGTGATAAGTTTTCATCTAAAAATAATTGGAAGGAATAGGATTTCCCAGTGCATTTTGGAAACCTCTTGTTAAAGAACAATGGATGTTTGGAACGATGTGAATCCATGCCGGTTCTAGAGGTTCAAACAGACTTGATAGAAAAATATGTGGAGTATCTAACCAAACATGCACTTATTGGCAAATTTTTAGGATCCAAATTTCTCTTCCGTTTGTGGAGGCTTGGGTTAAGAAGACTTGGAACCCTGAAGGTAACGTGGAGGTGATGCTAAGCGTGAAAAGCTATTTTATAGTGGTTTTCTCTTATATTTTGGATCATAACAAAGCATTTGAAGGGGATCATTGTTTCTGTAATCAAGCAAGACTCTTTCTTAAACCCTAGCATGTGGGTTTCAACCCATCATAGGAGCGGCCGTTACGGGTTCCAGTGTGGGTTCGGCTTTCATGACTCCCATTGGAATTTTGGAGAACTGACATCTTGCATAAGATTGCTCTTCTTCTTGGGAAGCCAGTTGGACCGTCACAGTAGACAATGGATAAAAATATAATCTCTTTTGCTCGTATCTATGTTGAAATTGATTTAAACAATCCTATTCCATATTTTGTTGAAATACAGTTTGTATTGACTACATGGATTCAAAAACTTGACTATGAAGCTCTTCTATTTTACTTCTATATTTACCATGAATATGGCCACATGCAAAGACAATGTCCTAATTTTATCCTACCCATGGCTTCAAATATTAGGCCCTCTCGGTCTGTATAAAATTTGGATAAAGAAAAATCTTTGATAAAGGAAGGGGAATACAATAAGGAAGGCTTTGTTCTGGTAAAACCCCAAAATGGATTAAGAAGGACAAAAAGAGACCTTAAGGATATCCAGCTAGATGCTCTACTCAACCATTTTGAAATATTAGATGATATTTATTAGTGCATGGAGATACCTAAAATGTCGCTACTTGATGTAAATATGATAGGGCTAAATCAGATATCTCTCCTTGAGCTGGAACTTAAGGAATTAGATCTAGGGGGTTTAAATGAAGAACAAAGGGCTTTGGATCTAAGTATAGGTGATATGGTTCAATATAGCCCTATAAGGGAAACTATTTTTGAAAATGGCACAAATTTAGGTATGTCGTCTCCTACTCAGGCATTGATGCAGTCATCCTTGGACTGCAAAACTTCTACGATGTTGGGATTACAATAGAAAACAATTAAAAAATGTGCTTCGGATAAGAATATGAAGGTGGATCAAAATAAGGACAGGATAAAATTAAGTTAATGAGGGAGACTTTGGTGGAGTCATACTTGGTGAGAACATTGGACTCCCATTTTTATAACCCCAAAAAATAATTATCCTTTCATGGAATGTAAGGAGGTTGAATAACATCCCCAAAAAAAAACTTTTTCATGATTTGGTTTATGTACATTCTCTAAATGTGGATTTTATTCAGGAGACTAAATTGGCTATTGATAGTATGTTAAATATTGCTCTAAAGTTGTGGAGAAGGGGGCAATGCCAGTGTATTGGTGCATGTGGATATGCTGGTGGTATTACTTTTTTATGGGATTCGATTAAGATATCCCCTCTTACTTGGATTTCCAATAGATGGTCTGTTTCGATGATCAGGCAAGATAATGAATCTGGTGAAACCATACTACTTACAAATGTGTATGATTCTATTGATATTTTAGGGAGAAAATTCCTTGGATATGTTTAGGCATATTGCTCTCTGCAATTTTGTGTATAAGATCATCATAAATATTATTGCTTAGAGGCTGAAGATATGGTTGAGAAAAATCATCTCTAAGGAGCAAGGAGAGTTTTTTTGTGGCTGAAAAATCTTGGATGGGGTTGTTATTTCTACAAAATATATTCACTCAATGTAAATTTCTAAGGATAAAACTATGTTCATTAAGTTTGACATGGCCAAATCCTATGAATGAGTCAGATGGTCCTTTCTTCAAAAAGTTCTTGCTACTTTTTTATTTTAGGAGGAATGGATTAGATGGGTGATGAGCTATGATTCTTCTTCCTCATTCTCTGTTCTTGTTAATAATGATCCATCGAAGCTATTTGAGGCCTTAACGGGATTGAGGCAAGGATTTCCTTGACATCCTTATTTTTTTATCATTATGGCAAAAGGATTGGGAAGATTTCTCAAATGTCAAGTTAGGCAGGGTCTCATTCAAGGGTGGAAGTGGGATAGTATTTTACTGTCTCTTTCCCACATTCAATTTGTTGATGATATCACTTTTTTAGGAGTTGCCACTATCAGGGAAGTTGGCAACATTAGACGGGCCATTAAAATATATTTTGGTGCTTATGGATAGTTGATTAATGAGGACACGTATTCTATTTTCTTCTTTAATACCATCCTCTTATTCAATCCAATATTGCTCATATTCTAAGATTCTAGGTCGGGACTCCCCCCCTTCATTTATCTTGGCATTTTAATTTCATCTCATCCTTTACCTAGATCTTCTTGGTAGTCTATGCTTGATAAGTTTAGAAGAAAGGTGAATCACTAGACTATCAGATGGTTATCCTCTGCAGATAGAGTGTTGCTTTTAAAATAAGTTGTTCAAGATTTACCCATTTAGATATGTTTTTTACAAACAACTCCCTATCGTTTCATCAATGACATGGATGCTTTGTCAAGATAGTTTGTATGGTCTAGAAAAATTGATCAAAATAAATGGATTTTGGTTAGGTGGGATTCTATATGTAGGCCAGTTCAAGAGGAAGGCCTTGGGTTGCGATAGACACCTATTTTTGGGTTGGCATTGGCTGCAAAACTTTATTAGAGATGGTGTGCCTTTTAAGATCATATTTGGGCTAAAATATTATCTTGTAAATACTTGAGAGGTATTTTTGAGGTTAAGATCCCTAGAGTCAGCTTGGTTGGGAAATGATAAGTTATATGTGACACTTTGAAAAGAGGAGCTAATTTAATCAAGCAGGATTTATTCTATATTTGCAATTGAGGATCAGATGCTTTTTTTTGGGAGGATTCTTAGGATGGCCACCCTCCTATATTGAATCAATATCTTGGGTTGCATTCCCTAAGTATTTGTTTCTTAGAAGTGGGCTAGTCTCGTGTGGAGGACTTCAAAAAAATCTAATCTTTTAGAAATATGGAGATGTACAGGTGGAAATATCCATAGGAATAGTCCCAAGGAGGACTTGCCAAGGATAGAGATGTACTTGCTCTTATTCTTACAAGGATACCCTATTCTTCATTGAGGGGTAAAGACATTTTGACCTAGAACCCTGATCCTAAGGGAACCTGTTGTGTAGTCTATGGTTATAAGGTTATTGATAAGCAAAATTTTGAGAGTATTCCTATCACATGATGGAAAAAGGTGTGGAACAAATTTTCTTGGCCAAAATGTAACTTCTTTATCTAGTTGGTAGCTTGTAGGAAATTCCTCACTTGGGATAACTTGAGGAAGAGGGGATTTCAGAGCCCCTATTTATGAGTCCTTTAGGATAAGAATGATGATGACTCTTCTCTTATATTTTTCTAATGCTCCCTTGCTAGAGACATTTGGCACCGTTGCTGGAGCACTTGGAACCATCCTTGTTTTCATTTGTTCTCCCTGGTGGAGTTTTGGAGTAGTCTTGGTAGACCTCTAGCCAAGACCTCCTTCCTCTGGGAGGCTTGGAATTTGCATCCTTCTTGCATCATCTGACAAATTTAGCCACAACAAAATCGTCACATATTTCAAGGCAATCATTTGGTTGTTCAAAAAATATAGAAACGGATCCTGTGTATGGTTCAGGAAACCATCCATAACAAATGTGATGTGGACCCTATTTTGAATTCTAAGGAGGAGAAAGTATGACAGGTCCTTGGTCTCTTTGGGGATGGTAAAAAATATTCTAGCCCTAGCAGGGTTCCTCATATCAGTAAGAAGGTAAGGCGATATGGTTGGTGGAGGCCACCCCATAGAAGAGTTTTAAAAATTAATATTGATGGATCGTCTAGGGATAATCCTAGACATGCTGGAATTAGCGGTATTAGGAGAGATTTTGTTGGCGGTGTCAATTTTTTCTTTTCCATTTATAAAGGTGTTCACTCCAACAATTTTATGGAAGCTCTTGTAATTCTTGAAGCCTTACAGAGGGGTTTTCTCTTGGCTGGCATAGGATTATCTACAAGTTTGACTCTCAAATTATGGTTAACCTTTTATATAGTAAAAGGGTGGAGGAATTTAATTAGCAGTTGGCCTCTATAGCCATTTAGATTCTTAGAATGAGTGAATATTTCAAATTTGTATCCTTTGTGCACATTCCAAGGGAATAGAATGGGGTTGCTGATTACCTGGCCAAAAAGGCTTTTGAGTTGTTGGATCCTTGGATTATCGATAACTGGGAGAGTCTCCCGTATTGGGACTCTCAATGCCTCTGGGAGTTGATCCACAAGTATGTTCGGACTTAATATGGTTTTTTCTTGTTGTCTTATTTTGGTGTCAATCTAGTCTAGTGGTTTTAGCCTATTTTGTTGTTTATTTAAGTCCTGGTTGGAAGTTGAGTTGTACTTTGTAATCCAGACTTTTATCAATAAATTTTTACCCCTTTATTTAAAAAAAATAAACTCTTACTAATCTTGATAGAGTCTGGTAGTAGATCTGATACCAATGATGGATTTTTAAAGCATAATAATACCACAAATATCACAAGTTAAATAACATAGGATCAAATATAATATAACCATAATATAATAAGGTCAACATAGTGATATGAATAAAAAAATATGAGCAAATTAATATGCATATCAAGGCTTATAATAAATCAAATATATTTCAATAATGAGCAGCAATATGAATGCAAATATCTTGAATCATACATGTATTAAGTATGTAGAACAACTTACATTATTAATGACTCAAAATATTTGTAATCTTTATTACTCCTCTTTCTCTTAGAAATATGATAGTAATCCTCTCTAATTGTTTGTGATATAATATATGGAGTACTATCTCCATAATATGGCCATAGTAGTGTGACTCTTTAGATACTTTTCATTTCCACACGCCTTATCTCATGACTCGTAACTTCTGTAATTGACACTTGCATACTTGATGAACACTTGACTCTAAAATACTTATACACCTAAACATGACTCTTACACTTCCATTACTTACACACTCTAATATAAGACAATTGTTTCTATTTTTTATTTAAAAATTTATAACTTATTAATTATAAAGACAACACTCAATAAAATTATTAAAATATAAATACTATTTATATATTCAGATACATATATGTCCATAAATATTACCTTTGACACATGGTACATCTACATCTATTCATTATATATGATGAATAGATGTTTTTTCTTTTTAATTTATTATTAGCTAGGTTATATCATTGAAAAAAAAATCTTGAAAGATTGAACTCAACATGGCTGAATCAGATAATACAATCTAATCACGACTCATTTAAAATATAGAAATAGGAAAGCGTGTTGAAAATAACAAGCCCCCTAAGGAAATGCGAAACAGTTACTGAAACACTAGAAAGTCGTGCTTCTAGAATTACACATACTTCCTGCGCTTTACAGTAGCAGAAGTCACGCCATTTTATTTATGCGATAGACTCGACAGTCTATAGCTACTCTAATTAGAGAGAATCACAAACCTCTGGGGCGAACGACAGAGTGCTACTGTCAAGGTCGTAGAGAATATGAAAGTTTTGCTGTTGAAAGTTCCCGAATATAGAGAGGCCTGAGTTGGGCAACATCGCGAGGCAGACAACACCCGTCGAATCATGATACAAGTAATTCTCCTTGGCCAGAACGTAGTCCGCTCCTTGGAAGTGGAAAGTGATGTTGGGAAAATCAGCAGCGGCGGAGGTGTAACAAAGGTCGAGCCCAACACTAAAGCCGTCCGCCTGAGGAAGGCTAACGGCGGAAAGCAGCCCTTGTTTTACGGCATCGTAACCGCTCTGTTCCAGGTAGGTTAGCGGCGACCCGGAGTCGATTATGATCCCGCCGGAGCCGTTGGGGTCTAAGTCGAAGGTCCCCGCCGGGATGTCCAGCGCTTTGTTGCCAACGCTGATTCCCTCCAACGAAAGGTAGTAGTATGCCTCGTACATGCTGCCCTTAACCAAAGGCGTGGAGCCAAAGGTCTTGCCGTTGAGGCCCGCGGCCGAGCCGATGATCAGCGAACTGGTCTTCGACGGAGGATTGCTCGTGGTGGACACGAGACAATAGGAAAACTTGTTTCCCACGGACGGCCCGATCTGCGAAATGAAGGATAGCGGACCCCAGCCAAAGCCTATGAGTCCCCCAGCTGCCTGCGAAACCCCGCTCCCTTGGTTGTTCTCGGCGCAGCCGAAAGCAATGTTGGGGAGCTTCTCCGCTGTCAAGGTGAAGGTCTCGTACGAGAGGATTCCCGAGGTCCACGATTTGTCTCCGTAACTGTAGTGATCGTACATGGATAATGATGAATTCGAGCAGTCAATTGACGGAAGGCTAGTGCACAGGGAGCTGGAGCAGGGGACCGTTTTGTAGCTCGATGACTTGGAGGGGTCGAAGGTCTGCGTCGTGTGGCTGGTGCACTGCGTCCACGTCAGGTCGCTGCCCGTGTCGAGAATCGCAGAGTAGGATATCGCCGGCGTGCCGATCGACAGCTTCATGAAATATTCTCCCGTGTTGAAGCTCACAGGAGCCTCGGGATCTTTTATGTCGGAGACTTTATCGCTGTAAGAGCGAGAATCTAACTGGAATTTTTGCAGCCTTTCGTTGCTGCGCTCGACCGCACGCTTCCAGCGCTCGGTGGAGGAAATATTCGCCGGACTCAAGGGAGAAATCAAGGAATCTCTATGCACCAGATCGATTCTGATCGACGACTTGGGCTGGTGTGGCGGCTTTGCGCTCGCTATTTCACTGACTGTAAGAACTCGACACTGGATTACATGAAAAAGCATCAACAGAGACATAAAAAGATATTTAGAGGCGCCTATTTGCTCGGCCATCGTTAGTTTCTTGAGGTCAGAAAGGGCTTTCCTTTGGTCACTTCCTATTGCCATTGTGAGGCAGGCTGGATGGATTTATATACACAAATCCGTCGAGATGGCTTACTTCCTATTGCCCTTGCTCTCACCGGAGGACTTGAACGTGAGGCAGTTGACTGCCTTGTCTTTTTTCTATGATCAAGACTTCACAGACCACAAACGCCTCCCATAATAATTAGAAGGTTCGGTGCTGTTCATGTAGTATCAGGAAAAGAGAGAAAAATCCATGACATGAACAACAACGAACTATCAGGAAAAGAGAAAGAAAAATCGATGACATGAACAGCATCGAACCTTCTAATTAGAGCTTCATTATTACGGGCTTTGAGACATGACGACTCCGCGTGCAAATGTTTGCAGATATTCGGCTGTGACAGCGAACCCGTGGGAGATTCAAGGCCGAGATTCTCTCCGATATTGTGGGCCTACATGAGTAGCACTATTCTCGCCGGTAATGAAGCAACCCATAAGATGTGAAGTTCTTTTTCCGTACAAAATCTTTATAAACTTTACCGTGTTAACAAAACCCAATTGTCTTCCTTGTCGTATTCACTGTTGTTTTTGAAGATGCCTTCCATAATGCCCATATTTCCAACAACTCACTTTTCCGTCTAAACTATGCAATACAGAAATAAATGGCACTAATTGCCTTCTTCGTCCTATTCACTGTTATGTTTTTGAAGATGCCTTCCATAATGCCCATATTTCCAACAACTCACTTTTCCGTCTACAGTGTCTTCCTCAACTATGCAATACAGAAATAAATGGCACTAAGAACCTAAGTCTAAATCTTAAATCGTAGTTTGTAATCTGTTATGTTTTGATAAGGAAAAATTGTTCTGTTAGGGTTTGACGAGGAAAAACTGCTTTACTAGGGTTTGGGTTTGATGTCATTCGTAAATAGCTAGCTCAGTTGTTATTAAGCCGGCTGGGGAGAACAATGGCGCTAGGGAAGCACTCGAGAAAGTTTGTTTCGAAAGTGTTTCACAAGGTAAGAGTACTATCACTGTTGTTTGCATTCCCTTGCATGAGTTTCATAATGCTTGCCACTGGTTTGAGTCGCATACCCTTGTCCAATATTTCCTAGGTAGAATTCCCAATGACACCCTCATTAGGTCTTGGGTGCAACAAGTTTGCGGTCCGCATGGTGTTATAGTTGAGAATGTTCAGAATAACACCAAGGGTTATTTTCTTTTTTCGCTTCCCTAATCCTGTTCAAGCTCAAAAAATGTTAGCCAAAGGTCCCTAGATAGTGAGAAATTCCCTGTTAGTTTTGTAATCTTACAATCGTGACTTCATAGCTAGTGACCAAGCTAAGCTGGAAGTTCTTGTGTGGATTGAGTTTTCAGGTTTGATTATCCCCTTTTGGGTTTTTTTTTGCAAATGCTCGCTTCTTCCCTTGGCAAGTTTGTATGTCTTGAGCTTGAACGGTTTTTCTCAACTCGCCCTACCAAGAAGGCTTGTGTCAAAGTCAACCTCACCACAGACATGTCAGATTTCATAGATATTCAGATTGGTGATACCTCCGTTAGGTAATCTATCACATATATCAATTTACCGTATACTTGTTATTGTTATCAGTTTGCTGCTCACAAGATTCAAGATTGCCCACTAATGGACTGGAAGTTCAAACAGATCCAACCCCCTTTGACTTCCCTGGTAGCCCAATCTAATAGGGCCCGGGAGTGCCAAGACGACTGGCAAACGGTTACTACCCAAAAAAAGCATGCTTCTTAGCACGCTGAGTAGGGCAATCCCTCTATGCAGCCTACTTAGACCAGGCCCATTGATACCCAAGTTATGCAATCCCCCACTAGCTCTATGTAATCTTTTGAAGCCATCATACTGGTTGTCTTTAACATGCAGCCCGCCATGCAAGTTGTAGGGGTCACGAAACTCCAACCGCCTCTGTAGTTACTCAGCCACCACCTTTTTCAGCTTCTCTTTGGGCCTCAATTGTTGCAGAGACTCGTCCCACTACCATGTCAGCTTTATCATCGGCGATGCCTAGATACTCCACGACTGCGAAGGAACAAGATTTTAAAGTTCATGGTTCTTGAAGCCCCTCAAGGGATAGCTTGGGCCTGAGCTTTGAAAAGTATCGCCAAATGTCCTCGGGCGAGGGTAATTTCAGTGGAGACACTAATTCCTTCAGTTCATTTTGGGGCCTAGGTAATTCCGATGATATCATGGATATTATGAATCTTGACAAGTCCTCATACAAATTATGTTAATGAAAATCATACAAAAAAGGCGGTGAAATTAGCACACCCCACAAACCATAAAAGTTCTTGGGTGGAGGAAATTCCTCCACCCAAGAACTTTTATGGCTTGTGGGATGTGCTAATTTCACTGCCTTTTTTATGATTAATCTTAATTAATATAAAGTTTTTTATGATTAATCTTAATTAATATAAAGTTTTTTCATTAAAAAAAAAAAATCGTAGCTTATATATGTGAAGTTGTGAAAATATCCAATTCTAAACATCAATCAAAAAAATTCCCACATTAATCATATAAACAAAACATAATCGAGTTGCAACTCAAACGGATATCCCCACTGAGAAAACGGCAGTGAAAATGATAAAAATTTATTGCCCAAAAAAAGTGCGTTCACATTTAATTGCTTTCATATACATTATTACAATATGTAGTGTCACTCACATTGATATTAGTTAGTAGTGTGAACTTTGATAAAAACTTAACAGCATATATAAGTCGATGTCCGACAAGACAACTTGCGTTTTAAGTTAATAATAAAAGGCAGCGAGTCAGACGGGTTGTCTTTGTTTGTCTTTGTGTGAATGTCGATAGTACGTTTATGCGTAAAGCACTTTAACTTAATTATAGCCCTTGTTTATGAAAAGAAACTAAAAGTAACCTACCTTTGTTTTTTTTAATTTTATTTTAATATAGGTTTATTTATTCACATTGGTTTAAATTTGGATTTTTCGAAAATCTCTTAAAATTTCAACTATTAATGTGTATTTTATTTGTTTCAAACCACAATGAAATGTGGTGTTTACTTGTGTTTAAAAAAAAAGAAGTTGATTTGAGAGTTCGTAATAGTAAGCATTTTTTCAATATATTTATATTCTCCTTTTAAGTTTTTGAAATAAAAGTTCAAAGTCATATTACTGAGGTATTTTGTTCTTTATTTTTATTATATTATTATTTTCGCAAGCTAATATATCTATAATTTATTTTTAAAGAGTATCAACAATTTTTTAATGATAATTAATTTTTATATTAATTTATATTTAAAATTTTAATTTATTATTTATTATATATATTTGTTACAAATTAATATAAATATGTTTATAAGTTTTTTTTTTTTACATTTTAATTATGTTTTTAAAATTACATCAATGTTGTATTATTTGTTTTTTTTAATCTTTATAATAGTTATTAAGTACTTTACTATATTAATTTTACTAATGATTATTTTTAAATTTAATTAATATAATTAGATTATTTATAGTGATATAGTTTAAATAAGTCTAAATTTTCATCTATTTAATCATTATGATATTCAAATAAGTATCATATTAGTATGAATTATAATGCATCAATACATATTATGATTTACAATTCATTATCATGGTTTAAAAATTTTATATTGTTTTCTTTGATGCATAGTCTATTAGTTGTTTTTTAGGCAGTTCTTTGTTTGGTTTTCTTGTGAACTTCTGTAAGTTATTTTGGTAGCTCTGCTAGCTGTATAGCACACAGTTAGTGTGTTGGTTGTGTGCTCGGGATGTGCTAATTCTACCCACCCTTTCTTTGTATAATTAAGCCATTTTAATATAATATTTTTTCATTAAAAAAAAAAACAAATATCATATTAATATGAATTATAATGCATCAATACATATTATTATTTACAGTCCATTATCATGGTTTAGAAATTTTATATTATTTTCTTTGATTACTTTATAATGTTTTTTTATAAATTTCTAAGTTATATGTGCATTTTTTAATTAAGTGAAATGCCATATAATTTATTTTCCACTACTATGATTCTAAAACTATGTATATTTTTAGGATAATGCATAGAGTTTTTATTTTAATGTTAGGTTATTTTTGTGATGTAACTATTCATAAATAAATTTGGATATGTTTTGTATATTTGTTACATAGCCATTGATTAAACTTGAATAAATACCAATATTGTTTATTAATCAAGTATTTTGACTTGATTCTTATGACTTTGTGAATAATGATTGACTTAATATTACCTTTAAAATAAAGAGTATTGTTAGTTTTCCTAAAGTAAATTGAAATTTATGTTGATTGTTGATCCATATTCAATGTCAAGAGTAGGACCTTAACTTGTTCATTGAAATTGACATCCACAAGGAGGTCCTCTTATAATAGCTTAAGAATTGAAGGAATTGGTCAAATAAAATTATGTCAAAACACTAGAAACCATGGTCATAAGGGTTCAATTCTCACTCAACTCCCTCTCTATTGTAGTTCATTCTTGGCCTTCTCAAGAGGGACCTACCATCATTCATTTGTGTCTTATATTTATCCCTCTTGAGAGAGAAGGAGGGAGTTGTTGATTCATATTTAGTCACAAATGTGGGACCCTCAACCTATTTATCAAATATAACCTCTACAAGAGACCCTACCTTGATAGCTTAAGCTTTTGAGTAAATTGTTCAAACTATACTATGCCAAAACACCAATCAACTCTCTCTAATATTTTTAATACTATGAAACCCCTATTTACATGATGGTAATTATTTATATTCTAACCAATCAATCATACTATGTCAAAATATTTACAACCAAAATGCAATGGGTTTTATTCTTTCACTACTCCCTCTTTATTGTGGCTTATTATCTTCCCTCACAAGAGGGACTTCCTTTCATTCATTTGTAGCTTTTAGTCAACCCTCTTAATAAAGGGGGAAATTTTGATTCAAACTCAAATGCAAGGGTGGGACCATCAACCTAATCGCTAAACTTAATATTTAACCAACGACCTTTTCCTAACAGCATAAGCTTTTGAGTAAAATGATCAAATCATTTTATGTCAAAATATCAAAGCACTCCCTTCAATATTTCTAGAGCATGAAACCCAATTTCACATTTATGATAAAATTTTAGATGCTAACTAGTCAAATTATGTTTTTTTAAAGCACTTGTGACCATAATGAGAGGTATTTTATTTGTACTCTTCACCCTCTCAACTATGGTTTATTATCATCTCTCTCCATATGGACCTCTCTAGATTTTACATTTATGATAACTTTTTTGAGTTTAAAATTAATATATGATGTGCTTAAGTTAATTAGATTTGTATTGTACATAAATTTTATATTTGAGAGATTAGTAATGAGTGAGATGCATGGAAATAGTTCTATCTTAGTGGATTTTTTAAAAAGTAAAGTATTTATATTTTTTCTTTGTAATTGAAGGATGTTGAGGCATATTCTAAGACTTAGGAAATTGTAATTATAATACTTAAAATCCCTATATATTATAATTTTTTCCTTCTCATATTACTTTAAAATTCATGTTTAAATTTCTCTTATTTACTTCTAAGAATAGTTAAAAAAAAGAAAAAAATATTGAATTTATTTTTATTCTATAATAGAGTCAATCAATTGATTTTTAGTTGATTATCATTGTAGCTTTGATAAAAATAATTGATGTTGTTTGTTTTGTTTTTTGTGATGTCATATATGTTTTCATAAGTTTTACTTTAGTTTTAAATATTGATTTACAAGTGCTAGTTCTAATGACTTGCATAAGGATATTATTTATAGTTACTAGTAACCATGTGCAACAATATAGTCAAAAAACACTAGTAATAGACATTTTTATTACTAGCATGTCCCAAGGTGGGTTGAAATAATTTCAACATCAACAAAACCCATTTTAGTTGAGGAATTATTCTAAAAAAAATGTTTATATGAGATTGCAATGGGTTCCACCTATATTACATCATGATCTCATAATGCTGCTACAATAGTTTTGTAATTTCAAACCTAGGTCTCCTCCTTAAAAGTTGAGGAATATAACTAATTGATTTAATGTTGTTTGATTTAATTGAGAAATTGGTTGCATGCCATAAAAATATCATTTTTCTAATAGGTCATATTTTATCCAAGGAGGATATGCATGGAACTAGAAGATAAAATTTTCATCCATCCAACATGATGGCTATAAGGGAATTTTATATGAAGCCATACAATATTTTCCTTTAAACACAATTAATATCTTGTTTGAAACATATTTCTTTAGTACTTGGACTCATGCCCAAATAGCATGTCATAAGGTGGGTTGAAATAATTTTAACATCATCACAACCAATTTTATTTGAGGAAATGGTTGCATGTCACAAAAATATCATTTTTCTAATAGTTCATATTTGATTCAAGGAGAATATACATAAAACTAAAAGAGAATTATTTCATCCACCCAACATGATAGTTACAAGAATAATTTATATGAATCCATACAATATTCTACTTTAAACATAGTTAGTATCTTATTTGGAACACATACCTTTAATAACAAGAATACTTAAAAATTTATAGGTTATTAAGAAAATATCCTAGGGTGGTGTTAATAAAAAAAGATCCTAGATTTTATACTATTAACCAACTTCCAAAAACCATCTCATAGTTGATAGCATTAATTTAAATTACATACGTTACTAACTAAAAGTTAGCCCAAAATAAGAGTATCATTGATGAGGAACACATGATGTAATAGATTTCTTAGGCTTAGGATTATTTCTCAAGCTTAGAAATTAATATTTTTTGTATTATCTTATATGTATTACATGAATATTCTTACAACTAATGTTAGATAGAGTTTTTAATTCTTTGTTATATTGTTAGCTTCCAAAGTTGTTAGCTTTTTTAGTCTATTTTTATCTCTAGCACTATTTGTTAGCTTCTCACTCTATTTTAGCACTAGTTGGTTGTTGACTGCTATCCAAACTTAGTAGCAACTCGTTATACACATCTCAATGATTGTACCTATTTGATTTTTTATGCTTATTTAAGCATCCACTCTAATGTAATTTGTAGCTTCAATTCCATGACATTGGTATTAAAGCACTTAAATCATATTGTGTATTGCTTACATCAACCATATTGCTTAACTAAGAGTATATTTAGAGTCTCTTGGTGTAGGAACCGATAAATGGCAAAAGAGCTATGTACCAAGATGGTTTTGGACATATAAAAATTGAATGATATGAAATTAGAAGAGAACCTCACTACTATGAACTCTAAGATTATAATTGAATAAGATGACTTCTACATGTTGGAATTTTAATCCTATACCACAAAATATCATAGGCCCCAATTTAAAATAGCCATAATATTATAGGTCAAAATAATCATATAATGAGTAGAATAATATGAGCAAATTAATATGTATATCAAGGCTTATATAATAAATAAAAAATCATTCACTTATATAATAAAATATGAATGTATATGGCCTAAGTCACTCATAAACTATGCATGAAGAAAACTTACAATATTAATTGCTCAAAATTTATATACAAGTTGTATTCCTTTTCTCTTTGTTACAACTTTGTAATTTGATATTCGGATTACATTCTCATGGAGTATTGTCTCCATAATATAGCCATAGTAATGTTACTCTTCATATCCTTGACTATTTCTCTCCATATGACAAGTTCTATGACCTTTGGCTTATTATCTTACCACTTTCATACTAGACTTCTCACTTTATTCTTGACTCTATGACACTTGCACACATCTAAATGCATTCCTACTATAAGACACTTATGCACATCCTCACATTACATGTTTGTAAACTTACATACATGACATGTGTGCATATTATCTCAATATACACTTGCACTCTAACTTACATGACATGTGCATTTCCTACACATTGATATTTACATAAAAGAGTAAATATAAATCACATCTAAACTATAGACTCAACCTTAATCTATTACATATTTACATTTGTACCATTAAGGTACCATGGAGGTTCATAAACATGACCAAATAATGTAATATACCTCATAGTATTAGTCTTTAATCTTGATATCCATCTTTGTCTTCAATCTACAAGTGACCTTGCATTGTTCATGAACCTCTGTTTGAGATTCATCTTCACCTTATTTGAGATCAACTCTAAGTTTTCCTTCATCTCCATATTTAGATTTTAAATATTTCCACATAGATCATGAAATGCTTGATATTCTTCTTTGATGTCTAATATATATGACTAATTTTTGATTATTTTGTTAGATAAATTTGGACCATAGTTGATCCATTTTTATTTGCCTTATTTTTTGAGAATTTTATCATAAAATTCTTCAGATTCAATTTTGTCTTGCATTTTATAAATAGAACATGTTGTTCTATTATTAGAAGTTGCTTCAAAAATAAGTTTTTGAAAAATATTGTCTAATATAAATAATAGCATCCTTTCAAATCTTCCACAATATTTTACTTTGTACCAACAAAATATTGGAGAATGATATTTTCTTTAACAAAATTTACATGGATAAAGATTCTAGCAACTAGCTTTTTCATGACCAATTCTATTATAATAATTGCACTTCAATTGAATGTAATATCCTTTCTTTGATTTATGCGCAACTAAGGCCATTCTTCCTTTAATTTCCTTATAAGTGATTTACATATTTTTGCAATCTATGGCATTTTGAGTAGTTATTGATTTTGTGATAGAATTCATTTTTGATAAACTATCAACAAGATCTAGCTTTGTGTTCTCAATTGTATTGCTAAGTGATTTTGTTATCTTCTTCCTTTTTCAAGAACATAGAACTTTAGCTTGTTCACCATTTCTTGACTATCTTCATTGAATACATTTCTAATATTTTTTTCCATGATATAAATCAATTCAATGATTTATTTCCTTTGAAGTAGTAAATCTTGTAACTCCCAAGTTAAGAAATAACTAAAATATGAAAATTTGTAAATTCTAAATTTTCTAATCCTTTGATGTATATATTTTAACTCCCTAATTAAATTTACAAAATTTCAAATTTTAAAATTCCAAATATTTCAAAAAATTTAAAAATAAAAAACTCAAATTTTTCCAAATTTTCTAAAGAACTTAAGAAAAATTCAAATAACAAAAACTTAACCTTAGCTCCTTATAACCCCACTTTCTAATTTTCAATTATTTAAAATATTAAGAATACTCAATAAGCAAAAACTTTAAATAACCCTTATAACTCCATACCTTATAATATAATCTTTAAAAACTTTAGAACTTTAAATTTTTGAATGATTTTCAAACTCTATTCACTCCCCCTAAAAATAAGCATCGAATGTAACATTCATATGTTACCTATTATTAAGTTGATAAACGTATAGTTGATTATTGCCACTTTTAATGTTGTGTCATTGTTGTATTGAAATGTTTGATGTTAGACCTTTTAAAATTCATTTTCTTATTGCACTTCTACGAAATGTTGTCTAATTATGCTCTACTTAAAAATGGAACCTCTTGCATGGGCATATCCTATTTTGACTTTAGTATGCTTGTCCTCATTTTAAAGGTTCACATGTCTTATTATTTATCTATAGGTGGCCCTAGTCTAGCTATTTCTTCCTCAAGTGATTCACATAGTATATGGATTGCTATTCCTTAAGTGATTTATCTAGGTAATATGTCAACCTTGGTTTACCTCTTTCTCAAAAAATTAATCTACCTTGGTTTATGTCTTTCTCAAGTGACTAGTCCACCCTAGTTCACATTTTTCTCCAGTGATTGGTTTACCTTGGTTTACCTCTCTCTCAAAATACTATGGTTGTTTCACCCTAGTTTAAGTGACTTGTTAGTGGTTCACTTTAGTTCATCTCTTCCTTAAGAAAATCGACCTCTATTTACATTTTATCCTTATATTATGTTTTGGAGATTTGGCTCTCTAGTAACTTATATTATCTTTAGAACTTTTCTTGAAGCACTATAGCATTTCTCTGGCACATTACACATGCTTTCTCAAGTGATTTCCCTCACTTCAAGTGCTTTCTCTAGCTTTGTTTAGTTTTGCATGTTTTCTCTAGTTTTGTGTGCTTTCTCTAGTTCCATATGATTTTTCTAGTATTATACACATTCTTTAGATTTGTATGATTTCTATGACTATGTGCTTTCTTTAGTTCAATATAATTTATTCTATAAATGCCTTACATGATATTTCACATACGCCATTTGTGAATCTTCTCTTATGTAAGCCTCTTGAGCCTATTTCTTCACTATAGGTCTCTTGGTCCTTTTTATTCAATGTATACCTCTTCGATCATTTTATTCAAAGTAGACCTCTTTCTTTAATATAGACCTTTTACTTCAATGCATACCTCTTGGAACTTTTACTTCAATGCAGGCCTCTTGGGCCTTTGATACTATGCAAACCTCTTTATCCATGTTCTATAAAATATTGTATTTCTTTTTTAAATTCTATTATTCCTTTATTTTTAGATGTTATTGATTATTTCTTCAAATATATATACTTAAGGAAGCTTTAAATGCTTCTCTATTATTGTAAAATACTGCTCTTCTATCAATCTAAAAGTTTTAATATCTTAGGTTACTATGAATGTTCTTGAATGACAACTTTCTCCTGAGTTAGTTCTTACTCAATCTTCAATATCCAACTTTTATTTTGAGTTGGATTCCTATATTAAATGTCCAATATTTCTCCTAATTTGGGTCTTTCTATTAGTCTAGTTGAGTCCTAGTCTTCACTGGATTTCCTCCAACCATGTGGAAATAGCCTAGAATCTAAATCAGGGTGATTATTCCTTGTACCCTCAATATCTACTAAATCAAACCTCTAAAAATAGAGTCCAAGTCTGCATTGCCTTCAAAGTGGATAGAATCTAAATTAACTTTATCAAAAGTGGATAAAGTTAAATATTGATAATGATGACTAAAAATTAACTCTATAAAAATAGATAGAGTTGGGTGGTAGCTCAGATACCACTATTGGCTTCTTAAGCCTTACTATCATAAAATATCATAGGTCCCAATATAAAATAGTCATAATATTAAATGTTTAAATAATCATACAATGAATAGAATAATATATGAGAAAATTAATATGTATATCAAGGGCTATTTAATAAAGAAATAACATTCTAAAAGCATGAGATTCCGAAAGCTTTTTAGAAAGAAAAACTACTTCAATGCATTCAAATCAAAATAACGCTTAAGTCCTAGAATACGAAATGCATTAAACCAAAGAGGCAAATTGATCGAAATCAGTTACAAGAATTTAGAGAGAAGTCACAACCCTTTTATTAAACTCTTTAACCAAGGTTACAAAATCGCCTCCTCCCTTTTTAGGGGGCTAGGAGCATTAAATGGATTCGGTTACAATCTTGATCATTGATCCCTCTTCCGCATGCCCACGTTTGAAATGGGTGGGCCAAAGTGTTGCCACCGCTTATGCCGATGAATCCTCACTTCTTGTTGCTCCTCCTGCAATCAAAGAAACAAAAAAGGCATTAGTAGCACCTGTGACAAAAAGGAAAATTCATGCTTTGAAATTGCTAAAAGATGCATATGAACAGTTGTCTAAAACAGTGAATAAAGTAAACCTAAATGACCTGAAAACCTGATAGAGGACAGAAAACATTACCAGAGGGCCATTGCCATTGAAATAGTCGGCCAATCTGCTTTCGACTGGGATTCGTCCCTGGGCAGGACGAATTTTGACTGCTATTCGTCCCTGGGTGGGACGAATTCTACTATGTTAGAAAATCCGAGTTGATATTGCTCCAATGTCGATTCTCGAGACCTCCAAAACACCTGCAAACAGAGGGGTTATGTAATTGGGGCCATTTTGGGATGACCCAGATGGTCGGATTCTCCCAATTTGGCCTCTATCCTTGAGAATTCGATATCGCCACCTGCAAGTCAGTGGGACAACAAAGCGACAAAAGGCATGATAAAATCTGATCAAAATGTTATGGAATTGAAGCTATGAGTTAATTAAACAGAATAACATAAAATGCAACATGAACAAATAATCTAAAATGCTTTAGAATAAAACTTAGAAAATGCGGGGGTGCCCAAGTGGGCCTCCCACCGTTGGCACTTGATTTCGGCGCCAATCCACTAGGGATGGGCCCAAAACCTCTTAGGATTGGGGTGTCGGCAAATTGGTGGTGTAAGGTGGTCGAATTTTGGATTTGGGTTAGATCCACGCTTCCAAAAGCCACCCAATAACCTCCCTTGCGAAAGAGATTAATGGATGTGAGAAGGTGAATCAAAAGGATGCAAATGGGTGTTCAATTGGACAGCACTTCGTTGCTTGAAATCGCCTCCAATCTGTCCTCTTTTGGGTGGGAAAGTCCACCATTTTATAGACCCATGGGGTCTCTTTGGAGGGGCATGCAGGGATGCCATGTGGTGGCCATGCCTTCCCAAGAGGGAGGAGACTCCTCCCTGACTTGGGCTTCCATGACTGCCCTTGTGACAGTCCACTAACTGCCAACCTACCCACCTACACGCGCATGCATGGCAGGAGGCAATAATTGACTATCCTTGGCTGCCACTTGGCGGCATTTTTATTTTTGCCCATTAAACCTAGAATTCGTCCTGACCAGAGACGATTTCAGAATTCGTCCCTGGGTGAGACGAATCCCAGTTAGTATTCGTCCCTGGGTGAGACGAATACTGGACAAAGTGCCTAAATGTGCCAAATTGCTTCTTGACCTTACAAAATTGCTATGAAAGTGGTTAGGACCACTGTTTGACCTCTGAGGGCTGCCTTGGGGGCTGTGTTTGTCAAAGCGATCAGTTTTTGTAGTCACATAATCGGATTGGTGCTGTTTTGGTGTCTACAGATGCCCCTTTTTGGGATGCACTGTGCATGGCACAACGTCGAGCAAAAATAGATAGCCAAAGCACTAATGATTAGGGTTTCTTGGTAACCTAATCAACTTTTGATGCCCCAAGCATGGAAAGGGCATGCATTCTTGAATCCTTGCTTCTGACGAGCTAAGGAATTTGATTTCAAGTATTAACCTATTTTGGTGAGGTGTGACTTGAGCTTGGACATTGATCAGTCATGATTAGGCAAAGGGCGCAACCTTTTGTCCATAGGGGAACCTTGTGTTCATGATTCACGAATGCCAAGTGTTTGATCAATTTGATTGTTGCTTGTTTACTACCCCAAGCAGGAGCGTAATTGTCTTTGTCAATGATTCTTTGAATGCATGTCATTTTCCTTAATTGGGTGTGTGCTTGTTGATTGGTGACTAAGTGTGACTACCCCCTCAAGCGACGAATCGATGAGGGAATGACCTTCGTGAGAAAAGCGACGAGTCGCTTGACCCAAGATGACTTGTGCAAGGGTGCCTTTAGATGGTTTATCGTTAAGCATGTGCAATTTTTCCAACATTTGGACCTATTTTTGGTGGGTGTTAACCCTTTTTGCGACGCTGTCTGGAGCTGAAATTGGCAAAAATCCGTCTTCCCATGGAGCGGTCCAGCTAAAGTAGCCTTCTTAGGGAGTAGGATAATGACAATTTGTGACCCCAACGTCTATTTTGTATGCCCGGGATGTCAAGTGCAACAACACTCTTATCGGGCAAATTTATTGTTGGTTTTTAGTGCATTTTTGTTCATTTTTTGATGTTTTTGAAGTTTTTGGCCTGAATTCGTCCCAGGGTGGGACGAATTCCAGCTGTAGAATTCGTCCTTGGGTGGGACGAGTGCTAACTAGAGCGCTCATCCTAGTCAAGGATGAATTCCAGCTCAAAGGCCTATTTAAGGGCCAAAACTTGAATTTGGGCTCATTTGTGTCAAATTTTTCTTACGATTTTGGAGCTCTGGTAGGAGGAGGTAAATTCTGTGAAGCGAAGCGCTGCTGAAATTTTCCTTGCCATCATGAGTGCACAAACTGGTTCGAGCGGCAGAGCCGAAGCGAGACCTGTAAGTGCTCCCTAGAGTTTATTTTTGTTTTTAAAGCTGTAAGTGTGTTGTTTTTCTGTACAATTTTTTTTCTATGATTTTAATTAATTTTTTTGTTGAATTATTTTCTTTTGCAGGTTGTTAGGAGCCGGTACCGTGTACCTACTTCTTTTACTGAGGCACAATGGGCACTGACTGATGATGATTGGGAATGGCTTGATGCCCTTGGGCTCAAGCAGGTGGCTCGACTGGAGGCTGTGGTCTCAGATCAGGCTTATCTAACGACCCTGATCAAACTTTGGGATCCGCAGACCAACACCTTCCATCTCCTGACTGGGGATATGACTGTGACTCTGGAGGATGTCTATCGGCTTCTTTATATTTTGATAGATGGACTACCTATTAGGACATTGCCGCGTGATCAGCGGACTGCTATGCTGACGAGATGCTTCGGGCATGGGGAGCGGCTGGGTGTAGCGGACCCAGTGGAGACATCCAAGGTGGACTACTAGGCTGGCGAGATTTTGGTTGGATGGTGGCAGGAGAGGGGGGTGTTAGGAGTGAGGCACGCATTCTTGATGGGCCTCATTTCTAACATGTTACTACCTGACTCATCAAGCACGAGGTTCCCATGGAACCTCTGGATTTGGTGTGGCAGTTGGTAGAGTGCCCGATAGAGGCACCACTGATCTTGAGATGGGGACAGACACTGTTGGCACAGCTCTACGGGGAGCTGTATGGGGTTCGCTGTCAGTAGCAGAAGGGGGTCAGCTGCAGTTATCTGTTGCAGTGCTGGGGTTGGCAGCACATAGCAGTTGAGAGGCCAACCGGGTTACCATGGACGACTCGGGCGACGATGGAGGATGAGGAGATAGGTTATGCAGTTCTGTGGCGGTGGTCCATAGATCAAGGGCAGAGCTGACGATGGGCAGGTGCCATAGAGCACTATACTGATGCCTTCTCTCGGCTCACTCCAGGGGAGGTGGTTTGGCACCCGTATCGGGACTGTCCAGCCTGGCCGAAGGCTGGAGAGTGGCTTCGACGGGTATGTAGGGAGCGGTGGTTGATTGGGCGACACGAGACCGAGCATGAGTTATTCTCATATAGCCGGGTTACACGATAGTTTGGGGTGTGCCAGGGATTTCCTAGTGAGCCCATGGTCTATTAGTTTTAGGGAGATGAGAGGACTCTAGATCGATCGGTCACCGCACCATTGGGCGAGGAGTCAGATGCGATGATTGATGTCCCGAACGTGGATGACGTCGGGACTACCACTGAGTATGACTCATGGTGGGTACTGTGGCGATGGAGAGGAGAGGGGCCACTGGGAGGCACGGAGGCGGCAGTGGAGGGTGCTGAGGCAGCAGGGGATGATTGGGGAGTTCCATTGGATGACGCAGACATGGTTGAGGTGGGGGATGAGGATGTAGATTTGGGAGCTCCGGATCAACCGGACATGCAGGACATGGAGGAGCAGTGGGAGCCAGAGCAGGCTGATGTTTCGGAGAGTCCTATACTTCAAGCGGATACAGAGGAGATGGAGTCTAGGATACGTGTTGAGAATGCGTGATTGATAGAGCTACTGCGGATGTGGGATCTGGAGCTGGGGGACGCGCTGCGGGAGAGGGATCTCCTATGGGCTCAGCTAGTAGAGCGGGATAGGGTTTTGGCACAGCGTGATGATGCAGTATCTTACTATCATCGACGGGAGGCAGAGTGGTTTCGACACCGACTAGACTTGGAGAGGTAGGTCATCCGCCTTGGTGGGCGGCTACCTGAGCCCTCGGGAAGTGGATCTTTGCGTCGAACGAGGGATAGTGCGACTGAGCAGTCAGCATCATCTCATCGCAGGCGATTGGATGAGGGAGGCGATAGCAGGCGTGATGCGGGGGCTAGTAGTAGCCGCCCTACAAGGTCCCATAGGACCCACACCACGGGGGGTAGTTCTCGTCGCACCGATCCTGCGTGATCATGGTGGTCGACGCCTTAGGTTGGGTTTTGTTATATGATTGCGAGGTCTGAGGACCAGTTTTGTAGCCTGTAGGCATTTTTTTTGACGATATATATATATACATATACCGATGTTATTTTGGTTATGTACATGTGATGATTTGATCTTTATGCATGATGGCTAATGACTATGGATGTATGCATGTTTATTTATTTTGATGAATGCATATGTTATGATGAATGCAAATGTTTTTGATTTTTATGTGATATGCAAAATGAAATGGATGGATGGAATTTGTGATGGTTGGTTATGGCACCATAGACTATTTAGAACTCTATTTATTTCATTTTTAGGCGATTGCTATGATGCATGACTTTGTATGTGTAACTGTGGTTTTTTTTTTTTTTGTATTTTCTGATGGTATTGTAAGGATGAAAAGTAGCGCAGTTGGTTTAGAAATGTAGCTAAGGTTTTCTGAGACTCAGACGGTTTTAACTCACTAGCCACGACTGTACTTTATCTTACAAGACTTTTGAACAAGGTATGAATTGGACTTGTTTTTGACCAAGCTATTTCACATCCCTGTGTGTGCAATTGAGTTCATTTATGTGGTATTTGTCGGGATACCGCTAGTGCCGGATGGGCTTTCAACCGAACTCGTACTGAGGATCACCTAATTAGTTCCACTAACTCCTTTGTTGTGTTTAGTTAGATTAATCTACGGTGTTATCCAGGATACCATAAGCTAGCTCATCCTTATGCAAACATTGGTCTACACATACGCAAAGCGAATGTGACAGACATATCGTCATGCGGGTAGGATACCACCATTGCCAGATAGGCTATCAACCAAACCTGTAATGAGGATCACCTAGATGGTTTTCGAATGCTGAGAATTCCAGGTATTCAAGTTCAGGATATTTGTTGGCTGAATGATTTAGAAAGTTGCTCGTCTATATAGTGATGAAGATCACTGTTTATTAATTCTTTTTGAGCAAGGACTTTGAATAGTGGTGATAACCACTGTTATTTGATTTTGTGTTTTGAGTATTGTGAATTTGAGCTTGTGAGTGGTCTTGATCCTTGTGGCCTTGGGGACGACTATGCATCCTTTGCAGGGACGTATAGTACGAATCCTTACGACGTTGGGAACCAAGGGGGTGATGGAGATTATGAAGTAGGAGCATTGATCTGTTTGGCCTTGGGGATGACTACCCATCCTGGTTAGGGGCGGATAGTACGAATCCTTACAACTTGGAGACCAAAGGTGAATGGAAAGTGTTAGGATGATGGTTTGTTGGAATTTTGTTTGTGAATGGCGTTGATCCTTTTAGGTCTTGGGGATGACTACCCATCCTTGGTAGGGACGTGTAGTACAAATCCTTACAACTTTGGGAACCAACTATGATTGGGGTTTGGTAGTGGTGAAAACCACTGTATATGGAGGTGAATGGATAGGAAAGAGCTTGTCCTTTTGTCAATTCTCAGCATTCTAGAACCATTCGCACGGGGGGATGAGCAAGATAACCATTTCGCTTATGGTGACCTGGATTACTATGCAAGTTTCATCTTTCGTTCACACAACTTGGGAATTTTTATGTGTTTTAATTTGTGTTGGGATGTTACGTAACAAGGCGTATTTCAAGTGTAACTCTACCTTCGTAAAATCTGTCTGACTCGGTACATTACGTGGCTAAAGAGCAAATTGATGACTGAATCATGAAAACTCTTGATACATTAAAAGACCACTGACTCTAGTGTGGTAAAAAGCAATGCATGGTGTTTTTGTTGTTCTTGTAAAATGGAACAGTGGGGAACAAGATGGACTAGCAGAGCAATTACAGCCTATGGTGCCTTTGACCTGTACGACCACAAATATGCAATGTATGGATGCAATGCTTGATGCGGCTACATATTTTTGTATTTTTGATGGATTGATTTTTGTGAATATGAAGATGAAGTGCGAGAAGAGCTCTCTGTTGATGAATTTGAGTATGCCTAGAAATGAGATGCAAATTTTTGTTGTTTTTTAATTTTCTTGATTTTTTGACCAAGCGATTGTGGAAATCCTTGGAGCATTTTGGGATTGACCAAGCGATTTTAAGGATCCTTGGAGCATTTTTGGGATTGACCAAGTGATTTTAGAGATCCTTGGAGCATTTTTGGGATTGACCAAGCGATGTTAGAGATCCTTGGAGCATTTTTGGGAGTTGACCAAGCGATGATAGAATCCTTGGAGCATTTTTGGGATTTGACCAAGCGATGATAGAATCCTTGGAGCATTTTTGGGATATGGCTCTCTTAGATATGGAATGGTCGCAAATGACTGATATTCAAGGGTTCTGTTTCCTTGATACCATCAAGAGAAGCTAGCCGGTACGTCCCGGGTCCTATTTTGCTATCAATGACATATGGACCTAACCAATTTGCCGCAAACTTGTCCCTTAGGTGGGACGGCAAACTAGAATTTTGTTGGTTTTCCTTCAAAACCAAATCACCAACCCGAAAGTCCCTCAGGTGCACTTTCATGTTGTAAGCTTTCTTAAGTCGCTCTTGATAAATACGTAAATTCTCAAGAGCATTAACGCGTCGTTCGTCAAGCAACGTAAGCTGGTCTAATCGGGCCTACCACGTGGAGTCATCATCGATGAACTCCTGCATTGATATGCGTAGGGAAGGAATCTCCAACTCTAGAGGCATGACTGCCTCGGAGCCATACACGAGTGAAAACGGAGTGGCCCCTGTGGGTGTCCGAATGCTAGTGCGATAGGCCCATAGGGCAAGTGGGATTTGAATGTGCCAATCCTTATGACTATCTGTGATGGTATTTTTAAGGATGGCAACTAGCGTTTTGTTTGACGCCTCTGCTTGCCCATTCGCCTGTGGATAATAGGGTGTCGAAAAGTTGTGTTGAATCTTGTACTTTGTGGTCAAAGCACGCACGTCTTTGTTCTTGAAAGGCGTCCCATTATCCGAGACTATTTTGGATGGAATACCAAAATGACATATGATGTTATGCAAAATGAACTCCACAATGCGGGGTCCTATCGTAGAGGTAAGCGGAATCGCTTCCACCCACTTGGTAAAATACTCTGTGGCCATTATGATAAACGTGTGACGGCCTGACGACACAGGGGAGATCTTTCCAATTAGATCGAAGCCCCACTGCGAGAACGGCCAAGAAGATTGGACTATCTGCAAGGCCTGGGAAGGTACGTGCATCAAATTGGCATGATGTTGACACTTCACGCACTTCTTGACATAGGTGCAACAATCTCGCTCTAAAGATGGCCAATAATAGCCCATGCAAAGAATGCGCTTTGCAATGGCCATACCACTAAAGTGGCCACCACATGTACCATCGTGCACTTGGGCGATCGCCCAAGTGGACTCTTGTTGGTCCAAGCAACGAAGGAGGATTCCTTCATAGCTATGACGATACAAAATGTCTCCTATCAAGACATACTTAGCCGCTTTCTGCTTGAGTGCTCGTTTTGCGGCATGAGTCAATCCAAGCGGGAGATTACCTAACTTGAGGTATTCTATGATGGGTAAATACCAATCCTATTGATCAGAAACCTCGATAGTATGAACAGCCAATCCCTCTTGAAGTTCATCCCTAGCAAACACTGAATGGGATAGAACCTATAAGAATAGCGTTGTGTTGCTATTAATGGGAGTAGGGGAGAACAAGGACCCCCAGTTGGCACGTTTCAGATGATCTCAGATTCGAAAGAACTTATCCGAGGATGGTTCAATCTGGATCATGTGGATTCTTGGCGTCAAGTCTGAGCTTGCACGCTCCATCGCGGATTGCGATAAGGTTTTGACTTGAATGGTTGTCATATCACCGAAAAGGTCTTGCGGAATTAGTGACCCCAAGGAGGCCATTGTGTCCGCAAAATGATTCGATGATCGAGGGAGTGCCTCGATGTCATACCACTCAAGTTTTGCCAAGAATTTGTCCATGAGGGCTTTATAAGCCTGCAGGTCTGGGCATTTGCATTGATATACCCCTTTGACTTGATTGACTATTAACAGTGAATCACCAAAGATATTCAGTCATTTGATGTTCATGGCGATTACTGTCTGAAGACCTAGGAGCAAGGCTTCATACTTTGCATTGTTATTGGTGCATGGGAAGTTTAATTTAAATGACAGGGGCATTGGAGCACCCTGCGGTGTGAAGAATACAATTCCCGTGCCACCACCTTGCTCACATTTAGAACCATCGAAGAATAGGGTTATGTCGGCCTGTGACTCAGGCTCATTAGAATATGGTGATTCTGAGACATGGAAGACCCCATCATCGGGTAGTTCTATGACCAGAGGCTGATCGTCTTCAAGAGGAGCCTCTGCTAGTTGATCGGCTATGACTTGTCCTTTGATAGATTTTTGTCCAATAAATTCTATGTCAAATTCCGTCAACAACATGATCCATTTCACCGTGCGACTACTATGATAAGTGTGACTCATCATGTATCGCAATGGATTCTCCTTAGACACAACATACGTAGTGTTGCTCAGCATGTAGTGGCGTAGCTTTTTGGTAGCAAACACCACTGCCAAGCAGAGTTTCTCAACGTATGCATAGTTAAGTTCATAACTGACTAGGGTGCGGCTAAGATAGTAAGTAGCCTGTTCCTTGTGAAGTTCATTCTTCGGGCTAACATGGCACCCAGTGCCACCTCAGTAGCTGAGATGTATAAGTAGAACGACACTCCTGGTCTAGGTGGTGCCAATACTGGTAGCAAAACCAGGTATTGTTTGATCTCGTCAAAGGCTGACTGGCACTCGTCATCCCAATGAAAGGTAACCCCCTTGTGCAATAATTTGTTCATGGGTCGGCACTTGTCAGATAATTGTGCTATAAAGCATTTAATCGACGTGACCTTTCCCTGCAGACTTCGAGTCGCTTGATTGTAGTTGGGGGAACCATTTCAAGGATTGCCTTGACTTTCTTTGGGTCCACCTCGATTCCTCGCTTTGAGACTATGAAACCCAAGAGTTTTCTAGATGTGATGCCAAATACGCACTTCTTGGGGTTTAGTCTAACTTTATGCTCCATGAGGCGATCGAGGATCTTGCTTAAGTCATTGATATGATTTGAGCGCAAAAGAGACTTGGCTAACAAATCATCCATGTAATCTTCCAAAGTTTTGTGCATGTAATCATGGAAGATATATGTCATGGCACGTTGGTAGGTAGCGCCAGCATTTTTAAGGCCAAAAGGCATGACCTTATAACAAAATGTCCCCCAAGGCGTTGTGAACGCCGTTTTTAGTTGGTCTTCAGGATTGATACGAATTTGATTGTATCCTGAGAAACCATCCATTAGGGAGAGCATTTCGTGACCTGTTGTAGCGTCTACCAACGCGTCGATGCTGGGCAAGGGGAAATCATCCTTAGGACTCGCTTTGTTTAGATCTCAAAAATCGGTGCATATGCGAATCCTCCCGTCGGGCTTCTTGATGGGAACCATGTTGGATAGCCATGGCGGATAATCCATGCAGATGACAAACTGTGCATCCAATAGCTTTTGCAATTCATCTTTGACCATCAAGGCCACTGTTGGGTGCATCTTACGTAGTTTTTGCTTTACAGGCTTGATTGTCGGATCAAGCGTTAAATTATGCGTGACTAGCTGCGGGTCTAGTCTTGGCATATCCTTGTATGACCATGCAAAAACCTCCTTCTTCTCTTTGAGAAGGGCAATGTAGTCGGCTTGCTCTTCGGGGGAAAGACTTACCCCCAGCTTGAGAATCTATGGATTCATTGGATCTGTGTCGATATCTACATCAGTCGTCTCCTCGACTGACATGTGGGATCCGTCCTCCAACTGATGTGGAGTCGGGATCAAATGGATATCATTAGCTGAATTTAGATCTACGTTGGGAACCTCGGGTTCCTCTTCAGCTTGAAAAATATCTTGAGTTGTCCCTAGGGTAAAATGAGGCATTTCATCGAAAGGCCAATACTATGATGGTGATAAAGGTGAATTGACGCGATCCCAGTCGATGGCATCTATGTCTAGATGCAATGACCATGCTGGATCGGCCGGATTGTGGATGGGTGCGGTCAAATCAATGGAGATCATGTGGATGGAATGAATTTGGTCTCCATTACCGCGGGTATGATAACTTGAATCTTTTAGATGCTCCCTATACTCTGGATCTGGCTCTAGGGGAACGGGCACGAATGGATCGGCCCTATGTGCTGATAGGAGGATAGGGTCTTCCCTCAAAACTGATGTCATGATAGGGTCTCGAGGTGGACGGTGCTCATCATGAATTTGGAGCCATGGATCCAGCACTTGGTCCCACCTCGCTGGGTCTACCCACCATTCATGCCCTAACCTTATGCCCATCTATCCCATTAGATCTTCATGAGTTAAAGGGCGATTATTCTGTCGTGCATGTCTGAGATAGATCATCTCAGTCTCATCTTCTGAATCACTTTCGGAGATCCAAAAATGTTCATTCTCTTCAACAACTGTTACTTGCGACATTGAGGGTTCTCCTTGTTCTAGCAAGTTAATCTGGTCCCATTGCGGTTGTTCCACTCTTGGTGGGGGGACCTGATTCTCTTGACACTGTATTGACTCAACTGGAACCTCTAAGGGAAACAGCTTCAAAAAGATGTCCGGACACCGTTGATTTTGGGTATTAGTATCCGAGCTTTCACCTCTCTCTAGCAAAGGAGAGGGATTATTGGTGTTGCCAAGGGTGTTTGTTGACCATGGGAGGTAATCTCCCAATGTATATTCTGTATTTGGGTTGGCATACAGGTCTGATGCCAATCCCCCCTTGTTGCCTATTTCTAGGCCTTGCATATTTTCTACCAAGATGTCTAAGGGTAGGGGGTGGTTGAACCCTACTCCTGACTTATCATATGGCATCTGATATCTTGGTTGGCAAAGGACACGCATCCCTTGCTCATATCTCGCCTAGCTCGTATCCATGCCAATTGCATTGGCCGAGATATCTTAGAGCGAAGTCCGGGTTTGATAGATAGTTGATATTTTCAACAAAAGGCTCTTCGTCTGCTTCCTTTTGCTTGCATGGTTCAAGACCATGATCAAGGCCCCCATACACAAAATTTGTCTGGTTTGGTGGGTAACCTAGAGGAACAACTATTCCTATGGGAAGGCGAGGTCTCCCCATGTCCTGTACTGATTCTACTATGGGTGTTGCCACAACATTCTGCACTAAATACTCCCCCAGGCCCGTACTGGCCATTTCAACAATGATTGTTGATGCTTGGGAGGGAGGGAACGGGAGTCCTTCTTGAGTCCATTCCATGTTTGGTGTTTTAGGAGTCTCAGCTTCCGTTGTGCTAGGTATTTCCTCTGTTGATACCGTTGAAATTGTTGGCAACCCCTCTTCTAGGGGCTGAGCCTCTTCCATGATCTGTTTTCCCTTGTCCTTCTGTTTAGCCATTACCGACGGCGTTGGTAGTGAAGGAGCAGATGATGAAGACTCACCTGGCTGGGATTTTGCTGTTTTGGTCACCAGTGGTGCCTGCGGTGTTGGACCCTGTTTAGATGGATTTAGCTGGAAATCCAAATGCGTTGAAGGGAGGGTCGATTGAGGCATTAATTGCATCGCATTGCAATACTTGAAGGGTTCTAAGTCCATCGGGACTACATGTATTTCTCCTTCAAAAGCATACTTTAAGCACTGGTGAGCGATCGAAGGGACACACTTCATGTCCCTGATCCAAGGCCGCCCTAGTAGTATATTGTAAGCCATCTCGCCTTCCAACACATGGCACAATGTAGGTATTGTCTTTTGTCCTACCTGGACAGGTAGAACAACTGTGTCGACTGTCGAGCATATTGCATCGTTGAAAGCTCGTAGTGTGTATGTGGAGGCTATGATATGAGAGGCTGGCAGCTTCAAATGTTTTAGTGCTGCAGTGGTAATGATGTTACTGGACGAGCCAGTATCTACCAACACTCTCTTGTACGGGATCCCGTTGACCCGCGCGATAACGTGCAGGGGTGGATCTGCCATGTCATTCGATATTTTTTTGACTTCATCCTCTCTGAAGGTAATGATCGGCTCCGTACATCGTTTCACATGTCCCACGAAGTTGTTGAAAGAATTTGCTTCGTGAGGTCTGTAATTCGATGGCTTTTAAAATTTCCATAAGAGCTTCTCTATGAGGTGCTGACTGTTGAATAAGCTCGTAGATGGAAAGCCTAGCCGATGTGGTCCGCAAACTCTACGTGAGTTTGGTCCGTATCGTGACCTCGGGTCTAGGCGGAGACAACTGCACAGGGCGTTGTTGAGGCTGCGACGTCGTTGGAACTTCCCTTGTAGCTACCTCGGGGGCAACTGCTGGGTACTTTTTGTTCCTGGTCACTATGCTAATCATTCCCACAAATCCTTGCATGGGAAGATTCTGTCGCACCTCATTAATCTGGAGAGGTTTTGCCTGTGCCTCATGGGCAGGCAAAGGGTCCTTGAATACCCCCATTTGTTGATTATTTGGCGCTATGGGGTTGTCCATGACCAATGTTCTATTGTCGATCAAATCTTGGATTAATCCTTTGAATTTCTAGCATCCATTCAAGTCATGTCCCCTTCGCCTATGGAATCTACAATATAATTCCTCTCTGTATCCCTTAGGTTTGGGGGCGTTAGGGTCTACAGTCTGGATCTCTGGAAGGGTGACTAAATTTGCCGTTGACAAGCGGTCAAATAAGGAGTCCCTAGACTCCGTGTAAGGGGTGAATTGTCGCCTAGGGCGACGCTACTGATTCTGCTCCTGTTTCTTATTATCTTTTTCATAACTAGGAGGTACTGCCTGGTAATTAGCCTTTTGGGGCTGTATTTCTCATACAGGCTTGGGAACATTTATCGCAACTTGGTTAACCGTAGCGGGTTGTGATTGCGTATTCCCAGTCTTAGTGGTTTTGTTCCACTCTTTCTTTTTAGGCTTGGCGATTGTGCCTTCGCCTATTTTAATCTCTTCTATAACTCTGGCTTGCGCCAAAGCTTCTTCTAAACTGTCGTATTACTGCAACAACAATAGCCCAAAGATTGATTTTAAGCAACTCCATGCAAACATCTATGTGAGATCAGACATAGGGGGACGGTAGGGTAGCTTAGAAAGCAAAGCCCTCCATCGATTCTCGTATGCTGCCATTGTTTCTTCCTCATATTGCCTGAGGCTGGCCAGATCACTCAGTGATGCCTTCTTCTTTGTGTTGAAGGCAAAGCGTTCAAGAAACGCATCTACTAATTGATCTAGGTTGTTTATGCTATGTTTGGGTAATTGTGTGAACCAATCCGAGGCAGGGCCTGCGAATGTGGTTATGAATGTCCTAAGCAACAATGCGTCATTATCTTGGATGCCGAAGCATTGACTTAGGAATCTTGTGACATGTTCTTGTGCATCCTCTTCACCTTTAAAGACTGCCAATTGAGGCAACTTGAAATGTTCGGGGTAAAGAGGTGTGGGCACTGAGGGATGCACTAGATGGCTACGGAGTTGACGTAATGTGGGTTTTTGATGCCCAGAAGCTTTTGTCTCCACAGACTCCAAACGCTCTAATAGCGCTTTGTATGCATCGGAAGATTTTATTTCTTCCTCTTTTGTTTGCTCCCGTTGTGAGTTATGGGAGACTGGAGGCCTATGGGGGGGTGGCCGAGTGGCAGCCCTCCCGCCTTGATGGGGCATTTTGGCCCATTCTATTTCTGGTTCATACTCCTCATAAATTTCTTGAGGAGTCTCTGGGCGAGACCTATGACCCTGATTGAGTCCCTGCTGAGGGTACCCATCATTATTTCGGGGAGTGGCCTCCCTCTCGGGTCTATAAGGTCTCGGGGGAAAATCTTGACGAGGTCGCGGAGACTTGTCCTGCACCAAAGGATTGTGCCTCTCATATTGTTCGGCTCTTTGGGTGCGAGGGGTTGGCACCCTCTCAGGTAGTTTATAGCGTAACTCATCCGCTTCGCGCTGCATGCACTCTTTATTCAGGCGGTATAAGTACTCTAACTCCTGATGACCTTGCTCAAGCTGCGAGATTCGGGCTTGGTGAGCGGCATGTCTGGCGACTGTCGGGTCAATTTGGTCTGCCCTCTTTGGCTCAGGAGGCTTAAATGTTTCTCTTATGTGTTTGCCTCGATCTTGATGATCTAAAATTTTAATGGGTTGCTTCCCTCTGTCGAGGTAGGCGACATTTACTTGAGGCTCTAGCCTCGATGTGTGATCATGATATCTAGCAGGTGCAAAAATGCAAGGTTCCCACACTGTTTGTTGTCCTTGAGGAATGCGATGGCTTTCCTCGTACTCCCTTTCATGGGTTTGAAAGGGGCGGGCAGAGTTAGCTCACCCTGTGTAAAGAGCCCTGCGCTCTGGATTTTGTCTTTCTATTCTGATGGGAGGTAAAGGAGAGACGCCATATCCATGTTGTCTCTCCAAATGCACACTGTGCCTCTCTAGCGCTTCATCGCGCTGCGGCCACTCAGATCTAGCCTCAAGAGGCAGTTGCCTATTTACATTGAGATCTACATGTAAAGCTTCTTCCCGAAAGGGGCTGTGTTGAATAGGTATACTCCAATGAGGAGGGTCCCAATAATTCTTTTTTGATGTGGCCTGATGTGGACTCTCTTGTAGGCCAGACCGCCAAGGCGGTATGGCCAAGTCCTCAGGGCTAAAGCGAAGGCGACCAGTGCCCTCTCTTTGTGTACCTTCCACAGCGTCCGCCCTTTATTGGGCTTGGCTACGGGTGTACACCATTGTGGTGCTTCTCTACTAGCTAGCAGATTTTATCTCATTTATGATGATTTGTCTTTTTGTCTACACTAAGCAGAAATGAACACGCACATACACAAACCATGATTATCTCTTTTAAGGATTAATAGTGTGTCCTAAACTGGTTTAGTGCATTTTGATGTTTTGTTTTGTTTTTGCAAGTTTGGAAGAACGTTTAAATGCATAATGTTGGCTCATATGACTCCCATAAATGGTCGCCCCTTCAATATACCATTGTCGGACCGATATACCAACCTCTCTATATACCCGCCCTTACGAGAGGGAAACTATAGGTACGTGAGAGCAGATGGTACGTGGAACATAGGCGGTACGGAAGGGGGATTGTCCTGTTAATGACACCTACCATAGAAGACTTATCCTCGCGCGCATGGGAATCACCCCAGTGACACTCGGTCAGCTTTCGTCAGGATTTATGCCTAACAACAGTGACAATCGGGGAAATGGATGCAAAGCTAAGCCAAGGTGGTGATGAACCCACCGTTGGACTTGCTCAAGGGCTGGGGTCTTACGACCAGCTCCTTGGTTTAATTTACCACGTGATGTGTGTGGGATTCATTTTATTTAGCGAAAATGAAACAAGCACGAATGACTTTCCCTAAGCAAATAGGGTAAACTAAAAATAACCAAAGAAACAAAAAAAAAAAAAAATTGACAGAGATTATAAAAATCCCTACCTCTTCTCTGGCCTGGACCGGCTGCTTCTGACATTCTGCTCTGAAAATTTACAGGCAGGAATTCGTCCCTCTGTGAGACGAATTACAGAACAGAATTCGTCCCTGCCAGAGACGAATTTAAAATTCGTCTTAGGGTTAGACGAATTACAGTCAGGTATTCGTCACAGTCAGAGACGAATAATAGTCTGCTTTAAAAACTTGTACCTGTCAAGCACAAAACACAAAAGGATCAGTTATTTGATCTTAAAACCAGGGGACAGGGTCCCACCGTGATCGCCACTGAAAGCATGAGATTTTGGAAGCTTTTTAGAAAGAAAAACTACTTCGATGCATTCAAATCAAAATAACGCTTAAGTCCTAGAATACGAAATGCATTAAACGAAAGAGGCAAATTGATCGAAATCAGTTACAAGAATTTAGAGAGAAGTCATAGCCCTTTTATTAAACTCTTTAACCAAGGTTACAAAATTGCCTCCTCCCTTTTTAGGGGCTAGGAGCGTTAAATGGATTCAGTTACAATCTTGATCATTGATCCCTCTTCCGCATGCCCACGTTTGAAATGGGCGGGCCAGAGTGTTGCCGTCGCTTATGCCGATGAATCCTCACTTCTTGTTGCTCCTCCTGCAATCAAAGAAACAAACAAGGCGTTAGTAGCACCTGTGACAAAAAGGAAAGTTCATGCTTTGAAATTGCTAAAAGATGCATATGAACAGTTGTCTAAAACAATGAATAAAGTAAACCTAAATGACCTGAAAACCTGACAGAGGACAGAAGACATTACCAGAGGGCCACTGCCATTGAAACAGTCGGCCAATCTGCTTTCGACTGGAATTCGTCCCTGGGCAGGACGAATTTCGACTGCTATTCGTCCCTGGGTGGGACGAATTCTACTGTGTTAGAAAAGCCGAGTTGATACTGCTCCAATGTCGATTCTCGAGACCTCCAAAACACCTGCAAACAGAGGGGTTATGTAATTGGGGCCATTTTGGGACGACCCAGATGGTCGGATTCTCCCAATTTGGCCTCTATCCTCGAGAATTCGATATCGCCACTTGCAAGTCAGTGGGACAACAAAGCGACAAAAGGCATGATAAAATCTGATCAAAATGTTATGGAATTGAAGCTATGAGTTAATTAAATAGAATAACATAAAATGCAACATGAACAAATAATCTAAAATGCTTTAGAATAAAACTTAGAAAATGCGGGGGTGCCCAAGTGGGCCTCCCACCGTTGGCACTTGATTTCGGTGCCAATCCACTAGGGATGGGCCCAAAACCTCTTAGGATTGGGGTGTCGGAAAATTGGTGGTGTAAGGTGGTCAAATGTTGGATTTGGGTTAGATCCACGCTTCCAAAAGCCACCCAATAACCTCCCTTGCGAAAGAGATTAATGGATGTGAGAAGGTGAATCAAAAGGATGCAAATGGGTGTTCAATTGGACAACACTTCGTTGCTTGAAATCGCCTCCAATCTGTCTTCTTTTGGGTGGGAAAGTCCACCATTTTATAGACCCATGGGGTCTCTTTGGAGGGGCATGCAGGGATGCCATGTGGCGGCCATGCCTTCCCAAGAGGGAGGAGACTCCTCCCTAACTTGGGCTTCCATGACTGCCTTTGTGATAGTCCACTAACCGCCAACCTACCCACCTACACGCGCATGCATGGCAGGAGGCAATAATTGACTGTCCTTGGCTGCCACTTGGCGGCATTTTTCTTTTTGCCCGTTAAACCTGGAATTCATCCTGACCAGAGACGATTTCAGAATTCGTCCCTGGGTGAGACGAATCCCAGTTAGTATTCGTCCCTGGGTGAGACGAATATTGGACAAAGTGCCTAAATGTGCCAAATTGCTTCTTGACCTTACAAAATTGCTATGAAAGTGGTTAGGACCACTGTTTGACCTCTGAGGGCTGCCCTGGGGGCTGTGTTTGTCAAAGCGATCAGTGTTTGTAGTCACATAATCGGATTGGTGCTGTTTTGGTGTCTACACATTCACTTATATAATCAAATATGAATGTAAATTACCTAAGTCATTCATGAACTATGCACATAGAAAACTTACAATATCAAATTCTAAAAAATTATATATAAGATTTATTCCTTTTATCTATGTTATAACTTTGTAATATGATATTTGGATTACCTACTCATGAAATATTATCTCCATAATATATCCATAGTAGTGTGACTCTTCACAAACTTAACTATTTTTCTCCATATGACAATTCCCATGACCTTTGGCTTATTATCTTGCCACTTGCATAGTAGAACCTTAACTTTCTTCTTACATGCATACTTGACTCTATGCCACTTGAACACATCCACGTGAACCTTACACTTATACATGCATTCCTAATATAAGATAGTTGTCCATATCCTCATATTACATGTTTACATACTTACATACATGAAACTTGTGTACATTCTCTCAATCTACACTTGCATTGTAACTTACATGACACTTGTGCATTTCTTGCACATTACTCTCTTACATGAAACGCATGTATTTGTACACATTGGCACTTACATAAAAAGAGGAAATATAAATCATACATCTAAACTATAGACTCATCCTTAATCTACTACATATTTATAATTATACCATGAAGGTACCATTGGGGTACATTATCATGTACCAAATAATGTAATATACCTTAACACTACACCAACGATGTTGACTCTACCTACAAAAATATGCAACTTTCTTCCATAATTGACTTTATAGAGGCATTATTTAAGAACAAGGACAAGGAATAAGGTGTTGTTGGTTATGCAATAGAGAAAGGTGTTAATTGGATTGAGTGTGTATAAGGCCCCAAGAGGAATTCTAAATGGCCTCCATCCACCATAATCACACCACATATGGATGCTTCTTCTCATTTTGTACTTGTAAGGGTTTATTCTAAGAAAAGCTTTAGAATGATTCCTTTAGATATTGGTGACCTCTCTATGAGTAGATAAGCCAAATTTCAAATGCAATATATACTTTAAAATATACAATGGATTTATCTTTTGGTAGTTTTACAAAAAGGGTTATATGTTTGGAATAACTACAACATATATTACAGTGGACGTACTCCCTCATTGACCTTCCATAGAGTAGCAAAAGTATTTGGTGGTCTCCTAATATATAAAATACCCTCATGGTCTCCTCCTCATGAGAGTTGAAAGTGATTTACCTCTAGCAAACCATGCATACCAATGAGATTCTAACCCATGACCTATAATTGATGGATTGATTGAAGCATGTAGTTTAGATCAAAAGAAAAATCTATTTACTTAAATTGGATTTGATAGTAATGTTCTGGATTTATATGAAGTCCTAAGGTTCTATTATCCCTTAAGCGTATTGATTTTTATTATCATTCTATTGTGACTTACCCTCATGGATGTGTTCTACACAATTCTAGATACTTTTGTGTGGTTGTGTTCAACCATAAAGCTTAGAAGATTAAAAATTTGAAAGAACCTTTACATGTTAGGAAATATTTAAAGTTATTTTTTCTAAATGGTGTCTAAGTCCAAGGAACATTATTTGAAGCCTCAAGATGGCAAACTAACTGATGATTTACTACAAATATCTACATTCTATGATATTTCCAAGGAATGTCTAAATTTGTGGGGGAACCATTTGGAATATGAAAATCCCTTTTCTATAATCATGTTTTAAAGGAATTTATAAGTTCTTTTAGGATTGCATCAATGTCACACCTCAATATTTCCTTTTATGACCTACATATTCATCATCCAATCAAATTCTATGAGATGTGTGCATCATAATTCTACCTTTGCACCAATCACATTGAGTCCAAACCTAATTTTGATATTATTCTACCACATGATAGAGGTTACTTGAACCCTTGCATGTATTCTGCAACCATCTTCCTATGTTCCATTTTTCATGACATCATGGTGCTTGAAATATATCAAAAATACATTGATTATTCAACCTAGATGCAATTATTTGTCAAAGATAACCTAGTCATAAAAGTTGATAATGGTTATTTTTTTCATAGTCAATATATTTCCATCTTTAGAGGAATGTTTTCATGCTTGTGATATTTCATTCATGGTCAAAATGTTGGATACCTTTCTCCAAAATGCATGCACATCAAATGTAAATTAGAGTCTCAAGAAGTTGTTGCTCCACGTGATGTGAGAAAGTGACCATGAGATCACACTTGCAAGAGAACCTTGACTTCTCTCTCTCTCTCTCTCTCTCTCTCTCTCTCTCTCTCTTACATTAACTACACAAATAGAGTGAATGTGTTGACCTAGATAATCTCCATATTAACCTTCCTCACCACATCATATTTGCTCGTGGCATGTTGATAGGTTGACATCAAAGGATACTGATTGTTGGGTTACATTCAAAAATGTGGTTGTTGAAAGATAAACAACTCTATATAAATGATAATATATATTGTATCACATACACATTGGGATTTGGTACATTAATTAATGAATTAGTATACCTAGTGCATGATAATTCTAAACAATTATTTCATGAACCAAATAAATACGTTGAGTTTTTTTTAGTGCATGATTTTGTATCAATGTAGGTCATCCAAATTGCATTTTGAAATACATTGGAATCTAATGTTTTCATTATGGAGAGCTATGATTGGGACATATAATAGTCCGAGGCTTATTTTTGTCTTAGAATTATTAGAATATTACTTTATCTTAATACATGAGTTTCTTTTCTCATGTGGGATTCTAGAGATAGGTTGTTATGTTCAAGATAGCCTCTCATGTATCTTAGGTTGTTAGAGTAAGTTACTAGTTGCTTAAGTTAGCATTTTATTGAACAACTTCAATTGCATATTATTATTAGTTTGTTGTATATCCTCCAAAAATGTAATCATGTGTGCTTATTTAAGCACTCACTTAATAATACAAAATTAAGCTAGATTGAATCCACATCATTGGTATCAGAGCTACTCCACCTATGATAAAACAATTATATCCTTTGGTTCAAGTTATTAAGTATTGAAGACATTACCTTCTTGGTAAAGAGACTATTGTACATACATATCACATGCCCCTTAAATTTCTTCAATCCTAAAATAATATTGAGGAAGCTCATCACATGAAATGGATAGCCTATTTGCAACAATTTCATTTAGTGATCAAGTACAAGAAAAGAACTAGCAACAAGGTAGTAGATTGTTTGAGTTATCCTCTAACAACTCAAGGTTTGATAGTTATGACAAATTCCCACATTGGTTTCCAAGCATGGCCGGCACAATATACTCTTCATATAAATTTTGGGAAAGTTTACCAACACTTTTTGCATCCTTCCTCTTCAACCTAAGTATTTTTCAATATTTTCATAATGCTAACAAAGACTAACAATTTATGTCTCTCCAATCTGAGCTAAATAACCCTCCGTTTCACAAAACAAAATTTTAAAAATAATGGCAACTATGATTGATTCTTAAAAATATGTTTATCATCTTTGTACACATAGTAAGCATACAAATTGTTAATCGCTAGAAATATTAGAAGCATGAACATCTATATAATCAATATATAAAACAATTGCCACCATCGAGCATAATACTTTCTATAGTACCATGTTCTTGCAAAATTTTCCTGCCATCTCTGAATTGAAGTTTAGCTTCTGATTATATTTGAAAACTATATTCAGGTCGGAATCCCTTATCCACAATGTTAGCTTTGTTGTCTACTAGTTGTGGTTTTCACCGTTTTAGCCTATTCCCTTCACAAAGGAAAATGAAACAAATTTTTCACAGGTTTCAAGTGCAGTGGTAACGTGCCCAAGATTACCCTTCACGTGAGTTTTGAAATTTCAAATTGCAGTTGTTAACCAGCACGGAATTTATTCATTCCACTGTTGAGAATATTTGTTACATTAGTTTGGCGTCAAGTCTCGCCTTGTTTAGCGGTTGGGTTGAGCAGCGGATATTTCGCTCCATGAATTTTAAGCTTTAGCCGTCCGGTGCTTGCGGTGAAGCAGCGAAAATTTCGGTCCATGAATTCAAAGCTTTAGCCATCTGGTGATATGAAGTTGTTCATATTCTTTCAAGTCGTGTTCTTTCTTTCAATTAGTAAGAGGTCTCGTGTTTTATCGTTTTTGAAAAAGTCGGTCATTTGACATTGGACATCTCGAAATAAAAATATGCCATTCAAAACAAAGCAATCCCTTTCCCTTCACCCCTAACGTCACGCTAAATTAGATGATTTTCCATTGAGCAAAGAAAATTTCAAGTTAATTGAGTAACGTCAAAGTATCTCAAATATTGACTATAACTAAGACCGCACACAAAATGTGTGGTGGGCTGTAACTTATGCGTGAAAGGACTTTGCAAAGTTAGTGTTTTGCCATCTAATTTAATTTTATTTATGACTAGTAGTTAATTTAATTTTTAGATAAATGTTAATATTCAGAGGCAGCAACTCCATCAAATCATGTTGTTTTGCATATAGACTCAATAGAAAAGTGCAAAAAGGAAAATGACTAAAATAAGTTTATTAATGGTAACACATAGTTTATTATTTATAATAATTTTAAAAATTAATAGTAACATAATTTAATTTTTCTTAGTAATTTAAAACTTAACTAGATAATTAAACTCCAAAATATCATCATACATTTTAAATATTATATTTTATATCGATGTTTAATTTAACTTGTTCTTTTATCCCTTTAAAGTCTTTCTTTTTCTTGGTCAAGTTCACTTTGATGACTATTTAAATATACAAAATATCTAAAAATAAATAAATTCATATAATTAAAATTCGTCACAAGTACAATAGAAAATAAATATTTCATTCGTTATTATTATTATATTAGTTATCTAAACCAGCTTAAACAGTTCCAAAAATAATATTTCCTCTAATAATATAGCTATGGACAAATTGCTTTCATTTATTAATTACTTATTTAGTTTTTCTAATCAAAATAAAATATAACTAATAGAAGTTTTAATTAACTAGATAATTAAACCAAAAAAATCACTGTAAATTTGAGATATTAATGTATGCTTACTTTTTATTAATTCAAAATTAATATTTTCTTGAATATTTTACTTTCATCACAACAATCTACATTAGTTAATCTTATTTCCTCTTAGGTCTCTTAAAAGTCTCATAACTAATATCACCATATTTTATATCCATTTTTTATTTTTTTATATATATATATATATTAATTTTTATTTATTTATTTAATGAAGTTTAATTTTATTGTATTTTAAATAAGTGAAAGAACTTGGAGGCATAGTAGTCAAGCACTCTTTTTTTGGTAGGTAAAAGATGAGGGTTTTGAAAAGATATGACAACCTTGTACATAGAACTCCAAAAGAAGTCAACCAGTCACCAAAAATTACAATCTTCAATCTAGCACAAAGGCATGCTCAACAGAAAAGTTTTTAGAAGAAAAAATAATCAAACCTACATTCCCATCCAATGGGAGCACAATAATTTGAACACAAAATAAAAATTAAAATTATCCTCATCCCTCCTAGCGAAGGACAAACCAACCAACCAATAGTGCCATCAAACCCTAACAACCAAGACTTAGGTTATCAATGATTCATCTCTAAGGCATAACAAACTTAGAGACCCTACACTTGCACAAAAATAAAAAATGTTCTTCCCTAAGAACACCACTAGGATCTGAACCCAGAAGAAGGATTTGAACTTTGGATCACACAACTCAATAGAAACCAAGTGTTGGAAATAAATATTTGTAACATATTGCCCCAACGATAGTAAAACCTTCCATATCTAAAATATGTGAAGACTAAAATCTCACAAATCATGTTGGATTCTAACTATCCTTCGAACTCTAGAGAACAACTCATACCAAACCTCCATCTTAGAACAAAAATAGGGGCCATGGAGCAAGGTTTTGGAAAGGACCTAGAACCTTGGGATCTATGGGTTCAAACCCCACAGACAACCAATGAGAAAAAACCCCCACCCCTATGGGTTCTAATCCTATTGGTATGCAAAATAATAGAAGACCCCCCAATGAAGGAACCCAACAACAAAAAAGTAGCCAAACATTGTCCTTGGATCAAAAAAGTCTCGTCTACTACCTAGCCAAAATAATTATAGCATTTTGAAAAAAGCTAGACTATGGGACTCTAAAACTAACATCAGGTCACCGTGAGGCACAAAATATATTTTTCCATCGTCTAGTAAGTTGCACAATAGTGGATTGGAAAAACCTAGAACAAGGGACTCTAACACCACCACAACATCCCCACCAGCCATAAGAAAGGCTTCACCACCAACAATGATCATACCAACAATCAGACCAATGAACATAGATATATCTTGTAAATAACTCCAAGAGATCCAACCATGGTCATACCCCTATAAGCTCCCCTTTAATTGGGTCATCTACCAATCCACACTGCACCCAAAATCCATAAGGGTTAAATATTCCCAACCTAGAATACAATCTTGATATTTCTATATTCATTTACACCAGTTGGGCTCCTTTGAAACTCTAATTCCCACCAAAAAAAATTAATACACTAAAATACAAGATCTAAGCCCTCTCTATTTGGATGTGATGGGTCAGCTGAATATCTTTGGCTAAAAGCGTAGATCCATCTTGAAGTCCTGGGTGGTCTAGCAAACCAAGTGCTAGAAGGGGAGCTTCCTGAAAAGCAACTCGGTGCTATTTTGGTACCGAAGAGCTCAAACCTTATGTTAAGGAAAATTGTTTCCCGTATCCCCTAGGGACCAGGACTTTTCATTTCACGGGACCTGCCCATTTGAGTATACCCCACAGGCTAGCCAAGGGGATTTTTTGTATCTTATGTTGGCCACCAGTCTAGTAGTCAAGCACTCTTCATCCTTTTAGTTGACCATAAATAAAAAATATGATATTTGACCTTTGGGAATAAATGAACATACCGTAATAAATAAAATGCTTAATGCTTAACAAAATATAATGAATAAAATGTAATAAACGGGAATGTGATGAATAAAAGTGTAATAAACAAAAATAGAATAAACAAAAATAGAATAAACAAAAAATAGGATGCAATGGAATATAATGGACATAGATACGGAATGACCATAAATAGAATGAACAAATGTGTGATAAATAGAAGTGGAATTAACAAAATGGAATGAATAAAAATATGGTAAATAGAAATACAATGAATAGAAAAATGATAAACAAAAATTCAATAAAAATTATGGAATGAAAATAAATATGATGAACAGTAATTCAATGAACAAAAATAGAATGGTCTAAAACAAAATGATCTAAAATAGAATTGATAGAAATACAATAAACAGAAGTATGATAAACTAAATGTGATAAAAACAAATATAATAAACTAAAATACAGTGAACATGAATACAATGAACATAAATGTAATAAACAAACCCTAGGGTTTTGGAAACAACTAGTTGCCCCCAAGCGCTAATTGATGTAAAAAATATAAAATCACCTATATGATCGATGGTAGAAGCAAGGAGTAGTTTTTAGAGTCAAGATGATGAGCTAAGTGGGAAGATCTCTCCTATTACCAAGTACTCCTCCACTTGATCACCAATGGTAGCCAATCCACAATAAAGAAGCAACAACAAACAATGAAGGGAATAAACCAAGAATGTAAGAAGAGCTCAAGAATTTCCAAAAAGGATGGTAGATCACAAGGAGGTTTCTTTCAAGAGTGCTAGGGTGCTAGATCACTTTCAAAAGACTTGTTCTAAAAAAGAGGATCCAAACCTCCTTTTATAAGAGGTTTGGAGGTCAAAAGAGTGGGAAAATAAAAAGTTAACTACAAAGGAGGGCCAACCTAAAAAAATTCATAGAAGTTTAAGAAACTTCTAGAAAACCAAAATCATGCCCTAGACTTTAGATCCATGTGCAGTTGTTTGGCATTTTGAAAGACCTAATGATGTCAAAACAAGATAAATATTATATCTATGAAAAATATTTTTGAGCTCAATTCAATGATATAATGTTTGAGAGAAATTGAGAAGATTTGATGGGGAAATTTGGTTTAAATACAACCTTACTTTTTGAAGTAATAAATACCCAAATTTAGGTCAGAAGGTGTAATTGGCTTGGTTGGTTATATGGTTGATCTACAAGGATGAATTGATGAGAATTGATTAAAAATGAGTCAATTTTCCATGTCTACAAATAGAAGACCTAAAAATAAAAATCCTATTTAAATACAATAAAACCAATCTCAAATATCTATTATTTCTTTCCAAAATTATAGAGGCAAAGTACACCATTTATGTAACTATTTTAGAGAAGCAAACTACATGGCAAGTTTTAGAGTGATATAATGGAGACTAAGTAAAGCACCTCTTTTGTAGAAATTTATCCATCATTAAGAAATGAAGGATGAATTTATAACATTACTTAGACTACCTATCAATGAAGAACCTTAAACCCTTCAATATTATTTTTTAGAGGATATAAATAGAATGCATAACTTCTTAGGTAATGGAGCCAAATTGATAACAAGAAATTAATTACCATTAAATATTAATGGGCAACGTTCAACAGTAGGAACGTGAACAGGGTTCCAAGAGGCAGCATTAAATATTTAATTAGCATTAAATGTGTAATTACCATTAAATATTTAATTGCCAGTAAATATTTAAAAAAAAAATGATAAGCATATGGGTGGTTTTAGCTCATAGTTTTTTGGCCCATTGTATTTCGAAACCACTGTGTTTTTGGGAGAGGGAAAACCACGAATATCTATATATTTTGTACTGTAAAGACTATATTTAATGGTTAAGGCTCTTTTTTGGTTTGGAGGAAGAGAGGGGAGGAGACATTGTACAAGAGAAGAAGATTATTGTATTGTTACTAATACAAAGGACTAATTATTTCTCTGTGGACGTAGGGTACACTACCCGAACCACGTATATCTTATGTCTCTTAAATTTGTGTGATTTCTTATTTTTTATTGCACTACTTAACTAAATTTTAAACTATTTTTCCATTGCCACTATTATTATTTGTTTTTCTTCCATAGACTGTGTATTGTCTGTATATGGTGAATTCTTAACAACTAGTATCAGAGCGATCTTGTTCAGAAAGGGCACTCATAGGAAAGTTTTATGTTCGAGTGTGAGAAATGGGAGAAAGTTTGAAGTTTAAACTGAAAAATTTTACTACAAAAAATTTTGGTATGTGGAAAACCAAAGTGGAGGATTATCTATATCAGAAGGATAATCTGTACTTGGCTCTAAAATGGAAGACTAATGGTCAACATGACTTGATGTATGATGAGGAATGGGATCTGATAGACAGGAGGGCACTAGGGGTGATATGGTTGAGCCTGGATGATTTTGTTGCATACAACACCAGGAAGGAAAATACCACCAAATGAGCCATGGATACACTAGCTAAGTTGTATGAAAAACCCTCAGTTTCAAATAAAATTTTCTTTATTAGAAAGTTATTTACTATGAAATTACAAGAGGGTGGATCTATCCAAGAACACCTTAACAATTTTTATGTTGTTATGGGTTCTTTAAAATCTATAGGGCTTGATTTTGATGATGAGGTTATGGTTTTAGGGTTTCTTTATTCACTACCAGACTCGTAGGCTAGCGTTGTAATGGTAGTGAGTAATTCTATGCCTGTATCTAGAAAGATGGTGTTTGATGATGTGGTTAGCTCAATCCTCAGTGATGATATGAGGAGAAAAACCTCTAGGGAGGCTTCATCATCTAGAGTAGCACTATCTACAAAAAGCAGAGGCAAAAACAAAGAAAGAGCAAAACGCCAAGCTAGAGGAAAAAGCCAAAATAGAGGAAAATAAAAGGGTAGATCTAAAAGAAGAGACAAAATCAAGATTGATTGTTGGCATTGTGGGAAGAGTGGACACTTAAATAGGGGGTGCAAAAATAGAAAGAATAATTAGGACAATAACGGGAATGATGCTCTAGAGGTAAATATTACAGGTGCAATTTATCAGGATGTCCTAATTCTTGCAACAAATTACACAAGTGAGTATTGGGTTATGGACTCTGGAGCTTCTTCTCATGTCACTTCTCATAGGGAGTGCTTTTTTTATTATACTCCAGGTCATTATGGAGAGATTTTTTTGGGCAATAACTATCCATGTGATATTTTGGGTATTGGCACGGTGACTGTAAAGTTGCCAAAGGGAAATATTTGGGTGCTTAACAATGTTAGGCACATTCTTGATCTGAATAGGAACCTAATTTTAGCCAGTGCACTTGATTTGGAGGGATGCAACACTACTTTCAAAAACCAAAAATGGAGAGTGACAAAGGGTTCAATGGTGATTGCAAAAGGCGAGTTGACTAAAACTTTGTATTTATTGTAGAACACATCTTATTGTATATTGAACTATGCTACTCAGGATGATGTGAAAGCATGACATTTGTGGTTGGGTCATATGAGTGAGAAAGGGATGAAAATCCTTCACTCTAGAAAACCGTTGCCAAAACTCAAGGAGTTTAATTTGGATTTCTGTGAAGATTGTATATACAGAAAATAAAAAAAGGGTAAGATTTCTGAAGGTTGGTCCAAAAAGGAAGAAAGAGAAATTAAATTTAGTTCACTCGGATGTGTGGGGTCCCTCACTGGTACTTTCTCTTGAGGGCTACTCTTATTATGTTACCTTCGTTGACGATTTCAGCAAGAAGACATGGATCTAAACAATCAAGCATAAATATGATTTGTTTTACACTTTTCAAAAGTGGAGAGCATTACTGGAGATTGGGGCAAGTAGGAAAGTTAAATGCCTTACATCTGACAATGGTGGTGAATATTGCAGCAAGGAGTTTGAGTACTATTGCGCAAAGGAAGGAATTAGGAGAATAAAGACTACTCCTTGGGACACCACACAAAAATGGAGTCTCAAAGAGGTTAATGTAGACACCAAAACAGCACCAATATGATTATGTGACAACAAGCGCTGATTGCATTGACACACACAGACCCCAGGGCAGCCCCCAGAGGTTAAACAGTGGTCCTAACCACTCCCAAAAGCAGTTTGGAGGTTAGAGGTCAATTTGGCACATTTTTGGCACCTTGCTCTCTACTCGTCCCACCCAGGGATGAATACAAACTGGCATTCGTCTCACCCAGTGACGAATATCAGCATTCACCCTAGGGTGAGGCGAATAGCAAGTTTGACTGGCAAAAAGTCAAACCTCGAGAGGTCCGCCAGTTAACTGCAGCTTCAAGCCATGCAATTGCGAGGAACGACTTCAAATCAAGGAGAAAGACTTCAGTCATGCATGTCTTAGATTTTTTGAGGCCTCATGCAAGGAGACTCTAAATCAGGGAATAATATTTTTCTCAAAATAGGACATGCAACTCCAGTGGCGCCCTCGCATGCGCATTCGAATAGAGAGACCCTAGGTCTATAAATTGGTGAGTTTTCTCACCCAAAAATATAGGGAGAGAGGTAGAATTTTGAGCAACGAAGTGCTTCCATTTTACATACACACACATACCTTTTGATTTTGTGCCTTTCACATCTTTGATCTCCTTTAGAAGGGAGGTCATAGGGTGGTTATTGGAAGCGCAAATCGGAGCCCAAACCCGAACATTTGGCCACAATATTCCACAAAATTTGTCTAAAACACCCTATAATAGGTTTTGGACCCATCCCAAGTGGATTGGTGCCGAAACAGAGTCCCAAACGATGGGCGTCCTTGCCTCGGGCGCCCCCCAAGCTGTCGTAGTTCTAAACGCCCCACCCCGGAGCGAATAGAAATATGTGGCATATTTCCTTTATTTTATTTTTGCATCTTGTTCTAGGTTATTTAAATAGGTTGTAGTTTAAATTTCATTTCATTCTGAGCAATTTTGACCAGGTTTTTATCATTTCTCGCCTTCACTAACATGCAGATAGTGCCATCATATTCTGGGTGATATAAGCCAAATTGGAGAAATATGACCATATGGGTCATCCCAAAATACCCCCAATTAGTTAACCCCAACTTTTCAGGTCATTTGGATCTTTATGGATAGGACATTGGAGAGGGTGCTTTATGACAATTTGTTGTAGGTTTATTCATCCCGCCCCGGAGCGAATACAAATCTGCAAGGAATTTCTCAACTGTTCCTTTTGCAGTATCTTCTTGGTAACATATTCATGCTTCTATAAAATTTTTAGGTCATTCTGATATTATCTGGTTATCGGTTTAATATTTTCATGCATACACTAACAGTAGGCCTTGGGAAATACATGTTCTATTCTATCTGCAGGTGCTACTAATATTTTTTGTTTCCTTGAACATAGGTCTTCGACATTAGAGGAGTAGGAAGGAGTCAAAAATCATATACACAAGCAGCGGCGACGTTTTGGTCCACCCATCTTACATGTGGGCACGCGGAAGAAGGATTGCTATCCATGGATGTGATAAGAAACATATTTGACGCTCCTATCCTCTAAAAGGGAAGGAGACGTATTGTAACACGACTTTAAAAGCATATCAATAAAAAGTTTCGTATTCCATATTGCTTTTATCTTGTGTCGATTCGTCTATGTCCTTTATTTTTATGCATTTTTTAATATATGGGCTTTTAGCGTTAAGTTTGGTTTTAAACGCATCGTACTTGGCATTTTCCTTTTTGTTTTTGTATCCTCATGCTTTCAATGGCGATCACGGTGGGACCTCTATCCCTTGATTTTAAGGTTAATTTTTTGATTAAAAGTTGCTTGTTTTTGCTTATAGGTACCAAGTTTTCAAACGCTGGACTACTGTTCGTTTCAGTCTATGGCGAATACAGAGCTAGAATTCGTCTTACCCAGGGACGAATAGGACTTCGTCCTACCCTGGAATGAATACGGATCTGTTATTCGTCTCACCCCGGGATGAATAGCTCTCTGTGCAATTTTAGGGCATAGATTTAGAGACATCCGATTTGGGCAGAGAAGAGGTAGGAGCCTTAAACACCTTTTGTCAAATTTTTGCTTTCTGTTTTCTATTCTTTGGTTATTTGCTTGCATAGGAGAGTTTGAATTCTTTTTTCCTTCATTTATGCACTTAAAAAGAACCCCACACACCACATGGTAATTTAAAACGACAAGGAGTTGGTCGTAAAACCCCAACCCTTGAGCAAGATCAACGGTGGATTTCATCACCACCTTGGCTTGAGATACTGCATACATAACCTCGATCATGACTATTGCTAGACGTAAATCCTGATGAAAGCTGATCAAGTGTAGCTGGGGTGATTCCCAGTGCATGAGGATAAGTCTTCTATGGTAGGTGTCATAAACAGAGTGATTCCCCTTCCGTACCGCCTACGTTCCATGTATCATATGCTCTCATGTACCAATAGTTTCCCTCACGTAAGGGCGGGTATATAGAGAGGTTGGTATATCGGCCTGGAAATGGTATATCGAAGGGGCGACCAATTTTGGGAGTCATAAGAGCCATCATATTGCATTTAAACGTTCTTTACAAAAGCTTTCAAAACAAAAAAATCAAAACACACTAAAACCAGATTTAGGGCACACTTTTAATCTTTAAATGAGATAATCATTGCTTTGTGTGTGTTTCCTTTCTATTTAGTGTAGCATAAAAACCATAAAAAGAGATAAAAATCTATGCATCTTGTAGGAAAGCATCACCATGGTGTACACTCGTAGTCGAGCCCAATCACGGGTAAGCGCTACAGAAAGTGTACCAAGGGAGACGAATCGCCTCCGATATAGTCCTGAGGACTTGGTCATCCCGCCTTGGTGGCCTGACATGCAAGATAGTCCACATCATGCCACCATAGAATAGGATTATAGAGGCACCTCTTTGAGGGGCACTCCCACTCAGCATAGATCCTTTCAAGAGGAGAACCTACACGTGGCACTCAACATAGAAAGTAGGCCTCCCTTAGACGCTCGTTATGAGTGGCCTAGTGATGAAGTGCTAGAGCAATGTAGGGTCCATAAGGAGGGGCCACATGATTTCGTCACCCCTCATTTACCCCTTATTATTGTTAGAAATACTAGACAAAATCCAGAGCACAGGGCTCTCCAGGCAAGGCAAGACAATTCTCCCCACACCCTTCACACATACGAAAGGGAGTACGAGGAAGACCACCACGTTCCTCAAGAGTAGTACACAGTGCGGGAGTGATGCACCTCCGCACCTGCTATATATCGGGATCACCCATTGAGGCCAGTGCCTCGGGTGAATGCCTCTAACCTCGATAGAGGAAAGCAACCCATAGGGGTCTCGGATCACCATGACCAAGGTAGACATGTAGGAGAGGCATCTAGGCTTCCTAAACATGAGACGACAAAACAAATTGACTTGGAATTTTCCAGACATGTTGCCCGCCAAGCGCAAATCATGCAGCTCAGGCAAGACCAACAATAGTTAGATCATCTATACCACCTTAGCAAAGAGCGCATTCAGCGTCAGGCAGTCGAATTGCTTCATAACATTGTGCCTGCGAAGGTCCCAACCCCTCGTGTGCATAAAGTAGAAGTGTATGAGAGGCGCAACCCCTTGGTGCGAGACAGGTCCCCGTGACCTTACCAAGTGCTGCCTCCGAGACCTCCTAGACCTGAGCGGGAGGCCACTCCCAGGAACAACGATGGGCGCCCCCCATGGGGACCCACCCATGGTTATAGGTCTCATCCAAAAACTCCTCAAGAAGCCTATGAGGAGTATGAGCAAGAAGAAGAGAAAGCTAAAATGCCCTATCAAGGCAGAGGGGCTGCTATCCGGCCACCCCTCTATAGGCCTCAAGTTCCCCCCAACCCACAACGGGAGCAAACTAAGGAGGAAGAAATTAAATCTTTCGATGCATATAAAGCGCTGCTAGAGCACTTAGAGTCTATGGAGACCAAGACTTTTGGGCCCCAAAAGCCCACTTTATGTCAACTCCACAGTCACCCTGTGCATCCGTCAGTGTCGGCACCTCCATATCCTGAACACTTTAAACTACCCTAGTTGGCACTCTTTAGAGGAGAGGAGGATGCCCAAGAGCACATGACTAGGTTCCTGAGCCAATGCTTTGGCATTCAGGACAACGATGATTTGTTGCTGAAAACATTTATAACCACATTCGTAGGACCTACCTCAGATTGGTTCACTCAGTTGCCAAAACATAGCATTAGTAACTTGGATCAGCTAGTGGATGCGTTCCTCGAACACTTTGCCTTCAACACCAAGGAAAATGCGTCATTAAGTGACCTAGCTAGCCTCAGGTAGTATGATGAAGAGACCATGGTGGCATATGGGAACTGGTGGAGGACACTGCTTTCAAAGCTGCCCTACCTCCCTCCCATATCCGACCTGACTCATATGTTCTCAAAGAGTTGTTTGAGATCGATATCCGTGCTATTGCAGTTGCAGCAATATGCCACTCTTGAGGAAGCTCTGGCGCAAGCCAGAATAATTGAGGAGATCAAGATACAAGATGGTGAAATTGCCAAGCCTAAGAAGAAATAATGGTCCAAGAACACCAAAATAGGGACCATGCAACATAAACCCACTGCGGTCAATCAGGTTGCTATAAACGTCCCTAAGCCTGCACAAGCAACAAAGCCTCAAAAGGCTAACTATTAGGCAGTGCCTCCGAACAATTATGACAGAGAAAACCAGAGGCAAGAAAAAAATTAGTAGCATCGCCCTAGGCGATAATTCACACCTTACACAGAGTCCAGGGACTCCCTATTTGACCGCTTGTCAGTGGCTAACTTGATCAACCTACCAGAGATTCAAACCATAGACCCCAATGCACCAAAGCCTAAGGGGTATAGAGAGGACTTGTACTGTAGGTTCCATAGACGGAAGGGACATGACCTTAATGCATGTTGGAAGTTTAAAGGCTTGGTGCAGGACCTAATCGACAACAAGACGTTGGTAGTGGACAACCCCGTAGTGCCAAACAACCAATAGATGGGAGTCTTTAGAGACCCCATGCCTGCCCATGATGCGCAGGAAAAACCCCTTCAAGTCAATGAGGTGCAACATAATTTCCCCATGCAGGGGTATGTAGGGATGATCAGCATAGTGACTAGGAACAAGAGGTACCCAGGAGCTACCCCCGTGGTAGCCACAAGAGAGGTTCCATCGACATCACAACCTCAACAACACCCTACGCAACTTCCCTCGCCTAGACCAGTGGCCACGATTCGGACTAGACTTACCCAAAGTCTATGGACCACGTCGGCTAGGCTCTCCATATACGAGCTCATTCAACAATCAACGCCCCATCGGGAGGCTCTAATGGAGATATTAAAAGCCATCGAGCTGCAACCCCACGAAGCAAACTCTTTCAACAACTTCGTGGGACATGTAAAACAATATACAAAACCAGTCATCACCTTTAGAGAAGATGAGTTGAAATTAGTGACTGGTGATGTGGTGGATCCACCTCTGCACATCATTGCACGGGTCAACGGGATTCCGTACAAGAGGGTGTTGGTGGACACTGGCTCATCTAGTAATATCATTACAACCGCAACATTGAAACATCTGAAGTTGTCGGCATCTCACATCGTGGCCTCCACCTATACTCTTCGAGCATTCAATGATGCGATATGCTCAACGGTTGGCACAATTGTCCTACCCATCCAAGTGGGACAAAAGACTATTCCTACATTGTGCCACATCTTGGAAGGTGAGATGGCCTATAATATCTTGCTGGGGCAACCTTGGATCAGGGACATGAAGTGTGTCCCTTATATAGCTCATCAGTGCTTAAAGTACATATTTGAAGGACAAGTGCATGTAGTCTCGATAGACTTAGAGCCCTTCAAGTACTGCAATACGGTGCAATTCATGCCGCAATCGACCCTTCCATCAACGCATTTGGATTTTTAGTTGAATCCATCTAAACAGGGTCCGATTTCGTAGGCATCCCCATTGACAAGTCCATCAAATCCCCAGTCGAGTCCATCTTCCTCATCTGGTCCTTCAACAACGACGCCACCTATGGTGGCCACACCAGAGGACAAGGGAAAGAAACCCCTAGAAGAGGAACCACCCCTAGTCTCAACCATATCTACCAAAGAGATGCCTAGCAGAATGGAAGTCGAGATGCCTAGTTCACCCTACATGGAGTGGACTCAGGAAGGACTCCCATTCGCTCCCCCTCAACCACAAAAAATCACTGTTGAGATGGCCAACACGGGCCTGGGGGAGTATCTAGTGAGGAACATTGTAGCAACACCCACACTTGAGTCCATGCAGGACATGGGGCGACCTCGACTCCCCATCGGCTCTGTGGTTCCTCTAGGCTACCCACCCAATCGGACAAACTTTGTTTATGGGGGCCTCGATAATGGCATTGAACCTTTTATGCCAGAATACGAAGATGAAGAGCCCTTTGCTGAGGACGTCAACTACTTGTCCAACCCAAATTTTGCTTTGAGATACCTTGGCCAATGCAATTGGCATGGATATGGGTTGGGCAGGTATGAGCAAGGAGTGTGTGTTCTATGCCAACCAAGATATCAAATGTCGTATGACAAGTCAGGAGTAGGGTTCAACCACCCCTTGCCCTTGGACATCTTGGTAGAGAACATGCAAGGCCTAGGGATAGGCAACAAGGATGGGTTGGCATCATATCCATATGCCAATCCTAACACAACATATACATTGGGGGATTATCACCCATTTCTAACAAACAACCTTGTTGACCTTAACAACCCTTTCCCTTCGGTCGAAAAGGGAGAAAATTTGAGGACTCACCTATAGGAGGGATATAGACAAGACCAAGAAGGGTCTTCAGAAGATGAGTCGGAGTACGAGGTAGCGCCTTGGGATCCTTTTGAATCGGATAGCAATCATTCATAGGTGACTCCCATAGATGATTATCAGGAGAGCTTCCTGACAATGTTCCCTTTGGATGCTCCAATTGAGCATATGCCACCTCAAGAGCATCAGGTCCCCCCGTAGAGAGCGGAACAACCCTGATGGGACCACATTAATTTGCTCGAGCAAGATGAGCCTCATGTGTCACAAATAGTTGTGGGAGCCAACAAAGGTATTTGGATCTCCGATAGTGATTATGAAGATGAAACTAAGATGGCTTATCTCAGTCATATGCGACAGCAGCAATATCCCTTGGACATAGATGACATGTTTGAATAGTTACACATAGGGCCAAGACATAGGTGGCACCTCAACCCAGTGTAGTTATAGCAATTACTGCACCTGCCACTCCAGGTATACAGAGAACCCCTTCCGCCTGGAGACCCTATAGAGCCATCAGTGCCCAGGGCAGACCCTATCCTTTTATCTGCACATAGGGCCGATCCATTCGTGCCAATTCCTCCAGAGCCAGATCCAGAGCACAAATATCATCTAGGATGTCCGAGCAGCCACACCCATGGTAATGGAGACCAAAATCATTTCATCAACATGATCTCCATTGATTTAACCACCCCCATCCATAATCCATCCAACCCAACATGGTAATTACATCTAGACCTAGATGCTATAGACTGGGATCGTGCTGACACACCGCCATCCCCATCAGAGTACTGGCATTGTGTTGGGATGTTCCATTTCACCCCGGACAGACTCAGGATGTCTTCCATGCTGAAGAGGAACCCGACGTTCTGAACGATGATCTAAATTCAGCAAATGATATCCACCTGATCCCAACTCCACACCAGTTGGAGGACGGATCCCACATGTCGATCGAGGAGACGACTGATGTAGACATCGGCTTAGATCCAATGAATTTGCAAATCATCAAGTTGGGGGTAAGTCTATCCCCCGAAGAGCAAGCCGACTACATTGCCCTTCTCAAAGAGAAGAAGGAGGTTTTTGCATGGTCATACAAAGACATGCCGGGACTAGACCCGTAGCTAGTCACGCATAATCTAACGCTTGATCCGAAAGTCAAGCTAGTAAAGCAAAAACTACGTAAGATGCATCCAATAGTAGCCTTAATGGTCAAATATGAGCTACAAAAGCTATTGGATGCACAGTTTGTCATCTGCGTGGATTACCCGCCATGGTTGTCTAACATGGTGCCCATCAAAAAGCCCGACGGGAGGATTCACATATGCACCAATTTTTGAGATCTAAACAAAGTGAGTCCTAAGGATGATTTTCCCTTACCGAGCATTAACGCATTGGTAGATGCTACAGCGGGCCATGAAATGCTTTCCCTCATGGATGGTTTCTCAAGATACAATCAGATTCGTATCAATCCCGAGGACCAACTAAAAATGGTGTTCACAATGCCTTGGGGGAAATTTTGTTATAAGGTCATGCCCTTTGGCCTTAAAAATGCTGGTGCCACCTACCAACATGCCATGACGTACATCTTCCATGATTACATGCACAAAACTTTGGAAGATTACATGGATGATTTGTTGGCCAAATCTCTTTTGCACCTAGATCACCTCGATGACTTGAGCAAGATCCTCAATCACCTCATTGAACATAAAGTCAGACTAAACCCCAAGAAGTGCGTATTTGGCATCACATCTGGAAAGCTCTTGGGTTTCATAGTCTCCAAACGAGGAATCGAGGTGGATCCAAACAAAGTCAAGGAAATCCTTGAAATGCTTCCCCCAACTACCATCAAGTAGCTCAGAAGTCTGTAGGGAAAGGTCACGTCGATCAAGCACTTCATAGCGTAGCTATCTGACAAGTGCCGACCCATGAATAAATTATTGCACAAGGGGGTCGCATTTCACTAGGATGATGAGTGCCAGTCAACCTTTGACGAGATTAAACAATACTTGGCTTTGCCGCCAGTATTGGCATCACCTAGACTAGGAGTGTCATTCTACTTATACATCTCAGCTACTGAGGTGGCACTGGGCACCATGCTATCCCAAAAAAATGAACAACACAAAGAATAGGCTATGTACTATCTTAGCCGCACCTTGGTCAGTTATGAACTTAACTATGCATACGTTGAGAAGCTCTGCTTGGCAGTAGTGTTTGCTACCAAAAAGCTATGCCACTACATGCTCATCAACATGACGTATGTTGTGTCTAAGGAGAATCCATTGTGATACATGATGAGTCATACTTATCATAGTAGCCGCACGGTGAAATGGATCATGTTGTTGATGGAGTTTGACATAGAATTCGTTGGACAAAAATCCATAAAAGGTCAAGTCATTGCCGATCAACTAGTAGAGGCTCCTCTTGAAGACGATCAGCCTATGACAGTAGAACTACTGGATGATGGGGTCTTCCATGTTTCAGAATCGCTAGATTCTAATGAGCTTGAGTCACAGGCCGACATGACCCTATTCTTTGATGGTTCAAAATGTGAGCAAGGAGGTGGCACGGGAATTGTATTCTTCACACCGCAAGGGGCTCCAATGCCTCTATCATTTAAATTAGACTTCCCGTGCACCAATAATAATGCATAATACGAAGCCTTGCTCATAGGTCTTCAAACAGCAGTCACCATGAACATTAAACGATTGACTATCTTTGGTGATTCATTGTTAATTGTCAATCAAGTCAAAGGGGTATTCCAATGTAAATGCCTAGTTTTGCAGGCCTACAAAGCCCTTGTGGAAAAATTCCTGGCACAACTTGAATGGTATGACATCGAGGCACTCCCTCGATCATCGAATCATTTTGTGGATACTATGGCCTCCTTGGGGTCACTAATTCTGCAAGACCCTTTCGATGAAATGATGACCATTCAGGTCAAGACATTATCGCAATCTGTGATGGAGCGTGCAAGCTCTGACCTAACGCCAAGAATCCACCTGATCCAGATTGAACCATCTCAGGATAGGTTCTCTCGAATCCATGATTGTCTAACTCAAGCCAACTGGGGGTCCTTGTTCTCCCCGACTCCTCTTAATAGCAACACAACGTTGTTTTTACAAGTTCTTTCCCGCTCAGCTTTTTCTAGGGATGAACTTCAAGAGGGATTGGCCGTTCATACCATCGAGGTTTTTGATCAGCAGGATTGGTACACACCCATTAGGGATTACCTCAAGCTAGGTAATCTCCCACTTGGATTGACACAAGCCACGAAAAGATCATTTAAATAGAAAGCGGCAAAACATGTCTTGCTAGGAGACATTTTGTATCGTCGGAGCTATGAAGGAATCCTCCTCCATTGCTTGGACCAGCAAGATTTTTCTTGGGTGATCACCCAAGCGCACGATGGTACATGTGGTGGCAATTTTAGCTGTATGGACATCGCAAAGTGCATTCTCTGCATGGGCTATTATTGGCCATATTTAGAGCGATATTGTTGCGCATATGTAAAGAAGTGCGTGAAGTGTCAACACCATGCCAATTTGACACACATACCTTCTCAGGCCTTGCAACCGATTCAATCGACTTGGCATTTTTTGCAGTGGGGCTTTGATCTAATCGAAAAGATCTCCCCTGCATTGTCGGGTCATCACACGTTCATCATAACAGCCATAGAGTACTTCACCAAGTGGGTGGAAGCAATTTCGCTAACCTCTACGATTGGACCCCGCATTGCGGAGTTTATTTTGCATAACATCATATGTCATTTTGGTATTCCATCCAAGATCCTCTCGGATAATGGGATGTCATTCAAGAATAAATATGTGCATGCTTTGACAATAAAGTACAAAATTTAGCACAGTTTTTCAACACCCTATTATCCACAGGCAAATGGGCAAGCAGAGGCGTCAAACAAAACACAAGTCGTCATCCTCAAAAATACTATCGCAGATAGTCATAAGGATTGGCACATTCAAATCCTGCTTACCTTGTGGGCTTACCGCACTAGCATTCGGACGCCCACTAGGGTAACTCCATTTTTGTTGGTGTATGGCTCCGAGGCAGTCATGCCTCTCGAGTTGGAAATCCCTTCCCTATGCATTTCATGGCAAGAGTTCATCGATGATGACACTACGTGGCAGGCCCGGTTAGACCAACTTACGTTGCTCGAAAAATGATGCGTCAATGCTCTCGAGCATTTGTGTATCTATCAAGAGCGACTTAAGAGAGCATACAACATGAAGGTTCACCTGAGGGACTTTCAGGTGGGTGATTTGGTCTTAAAAGAGAACCAACATAATTCTAATTTGCCGTCCCATATCAGGGACAAGTTCGTGGCAAACTGGTTAGGTCCTTATGTGATTGATAGTAAAATAGGACCTGGAACTTACCGGCTCGCCTCTCTTGAAGGAATCAAGGAACTAGAATGCTTGAACATCAGTCATTTGAGGCCATTCCACATTTAGAGAGCCATAGTCCACCCCAAAAGCTCCAAGGGTTCCCACAATCACTTGGTCAACCCAAAATGCCCCAAAGGTGTCCATAAACCCTTTGGTCAAACCAAAAGCTCCAAGGATTCCCACAATCACTTGGTCAACCCCAAAAATACCCCAAAGGTATCCATAAACCCTTTGGTCAAACCAAAAGCTCCAAGGGTTACCATAACCGCTTGGTCAAAATAAATATTCAAAAAAAAAAAAAACAAACAAAAACAATAAAAGCATCAAAAATAACAAAAAAATGTCATTTCAATTCCATGCATACTCGTAAAAATCAAAATACAAAAATATAGGTTGCATTAGGCATCGCATCCGTCCATTGCATATTTACTACTCAATACATGTCACAAGCACCATAGACTGTAATTGCTCGGTAATTCCTTCATTTTCCACATTCCATCCATTTTATAAACACATACATCCAGAATAACACAATCCCCATTTTTAGCAACGTCAGTTGTCTCCTAATGTATATAGGGTTTTCGTCATTTAGCTGTCTTTAAATTGCTAGCCAAAAACTGTACAAAGTTAAACAAATTTTACAAGGGAAAGTTTTACTTGGATCAAGCCTCATTACGTAACATCCCTACACAAGTTAAAACACATAAAATAATTCCCAAGTTGTGTGAACGCAAGAGACGCCTACCAAGCAGTCTAGGGTACCATAGGTGAACGATTAGCCTGTTCATCCCCCTGTATGAATGGTTCAAGAGTGTTGAGAATTGACAAAAGGACAAGCTCTTCCCCATCAATTCCCCTCCATCAATAGTGGTTTTCACCACTACCACAAATCCCAATCATTGTTGGTCCCCACGGTTGTAATGATTCATACTACACGTCCCTGCCAAGGATGGGTAGTCATCCCCAAGGCCTAAAAGGATCACTGACCATTCAAAAACAAAATCCCCCTAAGCCATCATCACGATCATCTCCAATCACCTTTGGTCTCTGAAGTCATAAGGATTCGTACTACACGCCCCTGACACGGATGGGTAGTCATCCCCAAGGCCTAAAAGATCAATGCCCTTACTTCATAATCTCCATAATCCCCTTTTGGTTCTCAAAGTCGTAAGGATTCGTACTACATGTCCCTCAACAGGATGGGTAGTCATCCCCAAGGCCTAAAAGAATCAATGTCATTTACAAGCCACAAAATTACAAGTTCAACCTTATGCAGATCAAAATGCAAAATCAAATAACAATGGTTATCACCACTATTCAACATCCTTGATCAAAAAAAAAAAAAAAAAAGAAAAATAAACAGTGATTTTTATCACTATGTATACGAGCAAGTATCCTAAACCATTGTGCCAATACAAGACGCCTAAACTTGAATCCTTGGAATTCTCAGCATTCAAAAATCATCTAGGTGATCCTCATTACGGGTTTTGTGGCCAGCCTACCTGGCAATGGCGGTATCCTAAACGCATGACGATATGTCTATCACATTAGCTTTGCATGTGAGGAGACCAATGTTTGCATGTGGATGAGCTAGCTTATGGTACCTTAGATTGTCTCGTAGATTAATCTTACTAAATACAACAATGGAGTTAGTGGAGCTAATTAGGTGATCCTCGATACGAGTTTGGTTGACAGCCTATTCGGCACTGGCGGTATCTCGACAAATACCACATAAACGAACTCAATTGCACACATAGGGATGTGAAATAACTTGGTTAAACTCAAGTCGGATTTATACCTTGTTCAAAAGTCTTGCGAGATAAATGTACAGTCTTGGCTAGTTAGTTGAAATATTTGAATCTCAGAAAAGCTTAACTACATTTAAAAAATAAAAAATAAAAATAAAAAAATAACGGGAATATTTTATTCCGTCCATCACCATCTGAAAATATGCAAACTACAAACACAAATTTAGCACATGCAAAGTCATTTCACACAACCATCCCATAAGTACAGCAAGCCAGTACATCTTGTACAGTCTACGGTGCCATCGACAAGTTATCAATAAATCATTTCATTTATTCCATATGCATCCATCATCTAATTAGACACATCGCATTCATAATACCACATGCATACATCATCATAAATAACTGTGCATAAATAGAAAAACAAACCACGAAAAGTGTATAAACAAAACAAAGAAAGTCATCTATATATATATCATCAAAAATGCCCATAGGCTACAATGAACCGGTCCTCTAACCTCGCAACAAAAGCCAAAAGCTCAAAAACCCCCAAGCCTAGGGCATCGGCCACCATGATCACGTAGGATCGGTGTGACAGGAACTACCCCCCATGGTGTGGGTCCTATGGGACCCCTCAAGGCGGCTACTGCTAGCCCCCGCATCACGCCTACTAGAGCCCCCCTCATCCAATTGCCTGTGACGAGACGATGCTGACTGCTCAGTATCGCTGCCCCTCATCCGGCATGAAGACCCACCTCCAGAGGGCTTAGGTACCCGCCCCCCGAGGTGGATGATCTCTCCCTCCAGATCCATCCGATGTCGACACCACTCCGCCTCCCGTCGATGGTACATCGCTACTACATCATCACGCTGCGCCAGCTACGTCCGTAGGAGATCCCTCTCCCATGCCGCATCCGTATCTCCATCCTGTCGGTGGTACATAGCAAATGCATTCTCTCGCTCAGCCAACTGAGATCGCAAGAGATCCCTTTCCTGCAGAGCCTCCCCCAGCTCCTCATCTTGCCTCCGAAGTAGCCTCGCCAATCGTGCATTCTCAGCGCGCACCCCTACCTCCGTGTCCTCTGTGCCTGCCTGAGGTATTGACATCTGGAACAATAGCCTACTCTGGCTCCCACTGCTCCGGGATGTCCTATGTCTTCGGCTGATCCGGAACCCTAAAATCCACACCCACATCCTCAACCTCCACCATGTCCGCATCATCCAGTGGAACACCCCAACCATCACCTAGTGCCTCTACACCCTCATCCCCTGTGGCTACCACCTCTGCATCGCCTAGAGGCCCCTCTCCTCGCCATCGCCATAGAGTCCACCACTGCTCATACTCAACGGTAACCTCGACATCATCCACATCTGAGGTATCAATCATGGTATCTGAATCCTCACCCAGCGGCGCAATGACTGGCCAAGCTAGAGTCCTCTCGTCCCCCCGACACCGATATCCATGGTCTCACCAGGAAACCCCTGGCTCACCTTGAACTGTCTTGTAACCTGACCATAATGGAAGAACTCCTTATCAGTCCCATGTCGCCCAATCAGCCATCGTCCTCTACGTACCCATCGGATCCACTCTCCAGCCTCAGGCCAGGCTGGACAGTACCGATAGGGGCGCCAAAAAACCTCCCCTAGAGTAAGCCGAGCGAAGGCATCGGCATAGTGCCCTACGACACCTGCCCATCATCGACTCTGACCCTGCTCCTCAGATATCCACCATAATGCCCCGTATCCGATCTCTCGGTCTACCATCTCTGCCCGTGTCATCCATGGCAACCCAACCGGCCTCTCCATTGCTATGTGCTGCCAAGCCCAACACTGCAACAAGTAGCTACATCCAATCCCCTTTCGCCTCTGGCAGCGGACCTCATACAACTCATCATAGAGCTGTGCTAGCAGAGTCTGTCCCCATATCATGATCATAGGTGCATCCGTAGGACACTCCACCAACTTGAACACCACCTCCAGCAGGTTCCACGGGAACCTCATGCCCGAAGAGTCGGGTAGCAGCATGTTGGAAATAAGGGCCATCAGTACGGCGTGCCTCACTCCCAATACAACCATCTCAAGCCACCATCGAACCAATATGTCGCCAATCAGGTAGTCACCCTCTGCCCTCTCCACTAGGTTGTCTACACCCAACGCCTCCCCATGCCCGAAGCAGCGTGTCAGCACTGTTGTCCGCTGATCCCGCGACGTCGTCCTGATCGGCAGTCCATCTATCGAAATTCGAAGAATCCGGTAGACATCCTCCAAAGTCACCGTCATCTCCCCTATTGGGATATGGAAGGTGTTGGTCCGGGGCTCCCATAAGTTGATCAGGGTCATCAGATAGGCCCGATCCTCGACCACAGGCTCTAGTCGAGTCACCTGCTTAAGCCCAAGGGCATCAAGCCACTCCCAGTCAGCCAAAGTCAGCGCCTCACGCGCTTCCATGAAAACTGTAGGTACACGATACCGGCTCTTCACAACCTGCAAAAGAAAACAACATAAAAACCTTAAACACCATAAAAAAAAAAAAACTGTACAACAAAAATATGGATATACAGTGATTAAACACATTCAAAACAATTTGTCAGGTCTAGGGTTTTTAACTCTACAAACTGATAAATTACAAACGATTTTAAAAACTTCAAAAACAATTGTCAGTTCTAGGGTTTTTAACTCTAAACTGATCAATTAAATAAACACAACAAAAAAATCAAAAAAACACTTTGTCAGCTCTAGGGTTTTTTAACTCTACAACCTGATAAATTACAAACAAATTAAAAAATTCAAATAATTTTTAGTTCTAGGGTTTTTAATTCTAAACTGATCAATTAAACAAAAACATCCAGAAAAATTGTTTGTCAGTCCTAGGGTTTTTAACTCTAAAGGTCAACTGATCAATTACAAAAAAAAAAAAAAAACAATAAACTAGGGTTAAGCTACGTTTTTACGTTCAGTTTTACCCTACGTTTCTAACCTAAGTTTTAATTTTGTTAAATTAGGGTTAAGCGCAGTTTTTAAGTTTCGTTCTAAACTAAGTTTTGCAGCTAAGTTTTAAACTAAACTTGTGATCTTTGTTTAACTCGGGTTCAACTAAGTTTTCAACTAAGTGTTAATTTTTTATAGTCTAGGGTTTTAGTTTAATTTGAAAAACAAAATACAAAAGACAAAAACAAACAAATAACTTGCGGTTTTAAAACTGTCAAGCAAACAAACACTAAAGAGGAAGAGCACTTACTGGTCTCGCTTTGGCTCCGTCATTGGATGATCCTGTTCGTGAACTCATGATGAGGGGAAAAATTTGGCAATGCTTCGCTTTGCAGAATTGACCTCCTCCTCCTCAGAGCTCCAAATCGCCAGGAAAAACAAATGCAAATGAGCCCAAAACCCAGTTTTGGCCCTTAAATAGGCTTTTGAGCCTGTAATCATTCCCCCCTGGGATGAGTGCTTTGGTTAGCGCTCATCCCTCCCTGGGACGAATACTAAACAGGAATTCGTCCCACCCAAGAATGAATACAGAGCAAAAATTTCAAAAACAACCACAAACAGCAAAATAACTGCACAAAATGCACCAAAAAAAGCAATAAAATTGTCCAATGAGCGTGCTTTTGCACTTGACATTTCGGGCATGCAAAATAGATGTCGGGGTCATAAATCCTCACTATCCTACTCCCTAAGAAGGCTACCATAGCCGGACCGCTCCACGGGACGACGGATTTTCAAGAATTTCATCCCCAAAAAGGCGTCACAAAAAGGTCAAAACCCAACAAAAAATAGTAATACCATTGCCGAACGAAGGCGCCTTTGCACCTGACATTCTTGGCATCCAAAACCGACGTTGGGGTTACAAATTATCATTATCCTACTCCCTAAGAAGGCTATCATAGCCGGACCACTCCACGAGAGGATGGATTTTTGACAATTTCCACTCCAAAATGCGTCACAAAATGGGTTGAAACCCACCAAAAATAGGTTAGAATGTTCGGAAACTACTTTCACATTCAACAAAAAACAACTGAAGGCACCCTTACCTAAGTCATCTTGGGTCAAGCGACTCGTCACTTTTCTCATGTTGGTCATTCCCTCATCGATTCATCGCTTGAGGGGGTAGTCACACTTAGTCACCAATCAACAAATACACACCCAGCCAAGGAAATGGTATGCATTCAAAGGATCATTGATAAGGACAATCACGCCCCTGCTTGGGGCAACAAACAAGCAATAATCACAAGCGGATCAAGCACTTGGCATTCGTGAATCATGAACTCAAGGTTCCCACAGACAAAAGGTTGCACCCTTTGCCTATACATGACTGATCAATGTCCAAGCTCAAGTAACACCTCACTGAACAAGGTTAACACTTGAATTAAGTTCCTTAGCTCATCAAAAGCAAGGATTCAAGAATGCGTGCCCTTTCCATACTTGGGGCATCAAAAGTTGGTTAGGTTACTGAGAAACCCTAATCATTAGTGCTTTGGTTATCTATTTTTGCTCGGTGTTGTGCCTTGCACAATGCTTCCCAAAAAGGGGCATCTGTAGACACCAAAATAGCACCAATCCGATTATGTGACAACAAGCACCGATCGCATTGACACACACAGCCTCCAAGGTAGTGCCCAGAGGTTAAACAGTGGTCCTAACCACTCCCAAAAGCAGTTTGGAGGTTAGAGGTCAATTTGGCACCTTTTTGGCACCTTGCTCTCTACTCGTCCCACCCAGGGACAAATACAAACTGGCATTCGTCTCACCCAAGGATGAATATCAGCATTCGCCCCAGGGTGAGGTGAATAGCAAGTTTGACTGGCAAAAAGTCAAACCTCGAGAGGTCCGCCAGTTAACTGCAGCTTCAAGCCATGCAATTGCGAGGAACGACTTCAAATCAAGGAGAAAGACTTCAGTCATGCATGTCTTAGATTTTTGGAGGCCTCATGCAAGGAGACTCTAAATTAGAGAATACTATTTTTCTCAAAATAGGACATGCAACTCCAGTGGCGCCCTCGCATGCGCATTCGAACAGAGAGACCCTAGGTCTATAAATTGGTGAGTTTTCTCACCCAAAAATATAGGGAGAGAGGTAGCATTTTGAGCAACGAAGTGCTGCCATTTTACATACACACACATACCTTTTGATTTTGCGTCTTTCACATCTTTGATCTCCTTTAGAAGGGGGTCATAGGGTGGTTATTGGAAGCACAAATCAGAGCCCAAACCTGAACATTTGGCCACAATATTCCACAAAATTTGTTGACAACACCCCATAAGAGGTTTTGGACCCATCCCAAGTGGATTGGTGCCAAAACAGAGTCCCAAACGGTGGGCGTCCTGCCCTCGGGCGCCCCCCAAGCTGTCGTAGTTCTAAACGCCCCACCTCGGAGTGAATAGAAATATGTGGTAGATTTCCTTTCTTTTATTTTTGCATCTTGTTCTAGGTTATTTAAATAGGCTGTAGTTTAAATTTCATTTCATTTTGAGCAATTTTGACCAGGTTTTTATCATTTCTCGCCTTAATTAACATGCAGATAGTGCCATCAGATTATGGGTGATATAAGCCAAATTGGAGAAATTTGACCATCTGGGTCATCCCAAAATACCCCCAATTAGTTAACCCCAACTTTGCAGGTCATTTGGAGCTTTCTGGACAGGACATTGGAGAGGGTGCTTTCTGACAATTTGTTGCAGGTTTATTCGTACCGCCCCGGAGCGAATACAAATCTGCAAGGAATTTCCCGACTGTTCCTTTTGCAGTATCTTCCTGGTAACATATTCATGCTTCTATAAAAATTTTAGGTCGTTCTGATATTATCTGGTTATCGGTTTAATATTTTCATGCATACACTAACAGTAGGCCTTGGGAAATACATGTTCTATTCTATCTGCAGGTGCTACTAATATTTTATGTTTCCTTGAATGCAGGTCTTCAACATCAGAGGAGCAGGAAAGAGTCAACAATCATATACACAAGCGGTAGCGACATTTTGGTCCGCCCATTTTGGTATGGTTCCTTTCAAATCCATCAATACATTGGACCCCAGAAAATATTATTTTTAATTATTATTATATAAACAAAGGCAACGGGTAAAACATTTCCAACAATCCATAGCTTGACAGTTGACGCAATAAAATCCATAGAAAATAATACATATCTCCACTACTCATTTCCAACAATCCATAGCCCACCACTGAAAGTGAAGCGTGGAGGGGCATGTTCATGTTCACGTGGTTAGCATGAGATGAGTAGATTGTTGTGAGATTTTCAAAGAGCACATGCTGCTCAACGTGCTTTACGCCACAGTACTCCGGATGCGGTACGTACAGTCTGGCGTCAAGTCTCGCCTTGTTTAGCGCTTGGGTTTAGCAGAGGATATTTTGCTCCATGAATTCTAAGCTTTATCCGTCCGGTGATTGCGGTTGAGCAGCGAAAATTTCGGTCCGTGAATTCAAAACTTTAGCCGTCAGGTGATTGCGGAACCCAAACACTGAAAGTGAAGCGTGGAGGGGACATGTTCCCGTGAAAAGCTGAGCTGGAGTTGATTGTTTTAGCTTTTAAAAATTTGAGTAGTGATATGAAGTTGTTCATATTCTTTCAATTATTAAGAGGACTCGTGTTTTTTCTTTCAATTAGTAAGAGGTCTCGTGTTTTTCCGTGTTTGAAAAGTTAGTCCTTTGACATTGGACATCTCAAAATAAAAATATCCCGTTTGGGACAAAGCAATCCCTTTCCCTTCACCCCTAACGTCACGCTAAATTAGATGATTTTCCATTCGGCAAAGAAAATTTCAACTTAATAAGTAACGTCAAAGTATTTCAAATAATGACTATAAATCTATAACCAAGACCCCACACAAATTGTGTGGTGGGCTGTAACTTATGCGTGAAAGGACTTTGCAAAGTTAGTGTTTGTCGATCTAGTATGGACAAATTACGGATGGTTCCAATTTGTTCATATTCGTCCTTTGACATTTGACATCTCCAAATAAAAATATTCCAATTAAGACAAACCAATCCCTTTCTCTTCATTCTTCACGGCAATTATTGCAGAATTTCAACGTCACGAATCGTCGCTTTTACTTATTCTACGTTACTTGGAAAAACCTAAACCTCATGATATTTTAAGTCTGTTGCTTCTTTGCAGCCAGCACCACCAACATTTATTTGCTAAAAATACTTTCAGTCAACTAAAGGCCCATCCAATTGGTTAAATTTAAGATTGATTAAAATCAAGCTTTTTTTAATTGTATAAAGAAAAAGAAATGTTAAAATTAATTTTTTCTAATTGTAAAAGGAAAAAAAGGAAAAGTTAATTTTAGGATTGGTTAAAATTAAGCTTTTTTTAATTGTAAACTTTTTAAGATTGAATTAGGCCTTAAGTGGGGATTGGGTTAATTGTATGATGCTTGTTTTAGCATGCATGTATCTGGGTTTCTCTATTTATGTAGTACCTCTTGTAGAGAGTATTGTATCTTGTTTAGGAAGTGCATAGGATTGTGTATCTCCTGTAGAGAGAGAGCAGGAAGCTTGGTGCAAAGCTTGATGCAAGGGTGTTTGCATATTGAATTACTGTTAAAGTAATTGTGTGGAGATACTGGTGTTTTGAAGAGCAATTTGTAGCTAGTTGTGTTGCAGGTTTACTTCCTTAAGAGATTGTATTGGTGCTAATACAAAAGACTAGTGTTTCTTGGTGGATGTAACCCATACTTGGTGAACCACATTATATGATGTGTTTTTATCTTGTCTTGAATGTTTATGTTCTTCTTATGTGATGGTTATTAGAACCTATTGTTACTGATTAAATTGCTTGCTTCAAGAATCCCTTTTGCTTATATACTGAATTCCTAATAATTGGTATCAGAGCTTGACTTTGGGATTCAGAATTGAGTGGGAGATTGACTTGAGTGGGATCTATGGCAGAAGAAGGGAAGTTCAGAGTGGAGAAATTCAATGACCAAAACTATCAACTATGGAAGATGCGTATGGAGGATTATCTGTATCAAAAATATCTCTATCTACCTCTAGAAGGTAAAGCGAAGAAGCCATCAAGCAAGTCAGATGAGGTGTGGTCTCTTCTATATAGAAAGGTATTAGGTACTATCCGGTTATGCCTTGCAGCTTCAATGGCATTCAACATTTCAAAGGAGAAGACTACGAAGGATCTTATGGATACACTAAAAAGGTTGTATGAAAATCCCTTAGCTTCAAATAAAGTTTTTCTAATGAAGCATATTTACAATTTGAAAATGTCAGAAGGTGGATCTATAGCTAGTCATTTAAATGATTTCAATACGGTTGTTAGTCAATTAGCCTCGGTTAATATGAAAATTGAGGAAGAGATGAAAGCCATTCTATTCTTGTGCTTATTACCAGAAAGCTGAGAGAGCTTGGTTATAACAATTAGTAATTTTGTTTTTGGTACTCTTGCTTTTGAAAATGTGGTTGGTGTAGTCCTTAGTGATGAGATACGATGGAATAGCATAGGTGAATTATTATCTGGTGTGGCTTTGACTATTAGAGAAAATTAGAGGATGAGAGAAATGAGTTCGAGGAACCTTGAAGAGCAAAGTGGATGCAAGTCCAAGGGAAAGATTGAGTGTTGGCATTGCAAAAAGAAGGGGCATTTGAATAAATATTTTTTGTCTCAAAATGGAGATGGAAGAGGAAGATCAAAAGCAAACATAGTAGGTGACATGTTACAAGAGGCTTTGATACCTTCTTTAGAAGAATGTATTGATATTGATTGTAAAATACCCAAGATTGGCCAAGTAGTGGAAGCTGTGAGTAAGAGGTATGTCTAGGCGCATGGACATGGCATTGATTTTGATGCATAATTTCAATACGGATCACATGATGTAGTTATGGCAACTCGTATTGTGTGTTAGCATGCTATGGGGGCAGACATGGTATGTGGATCTTATGAGGATGGTGATGGTTGAATCGTCATGATGCATGGGTGATCGTGGAGATGTTGAAATATCATGGATTTGTGGTAGGTAAGATTGTGTGTTGCTTGTTGATCATATCAAAAGTGCATGGATGACATAGATGATTGTTCAAAACATGATTACAATAATCTGGAGAAGTTGAAATTCCTTATTTAGCTTGAATATATTATTTGGAGGATGCAGCAATGGTAGAGTTGTTGTGGATTAGTCTCCAAGTGGGAGACTGTCAGGTTGTGGAGTCTGATTTTGGATAAATATGGATAAAATGATTCTCTAATCCTTAAATTAACTCTAGATAACCAATCCTGAACTAGAGGTGGAAAAAGAAAAAAAAAGTTAATTTTAGGATTGGCAAAAATTAAGCTTTTTCTAATTGTATAAAGAAAAAAGAAAAGTTAATTTTAGAATTGGCTAAAATTAAGTTTTTTCTAATTTTAAAAGGAAAAAATAAAAAGTTAATTTTAGGATGTATCGCTCCAAATTTTTCACACCCTTACCTTCAGGCTATAGGATCCGTGTCCGGAAGGGGGATGTGAAAAGGATGGCGTGGTACCTCGGACTGAGAGGGCTTGCGAAGGTCCCGCCTCTCAAGGGAGGTGTATATTGGTGATTTTTCGACGGATGGTGGGTTCACCAGGAAACATTCAATGGCAATTTCCACGTCTAGGTTTGGAATGTGTTTTATGTGTTCATTTTAGCCTTAAACATTCAAGTCCTAGGTTTGGCCAAAATGCGTCTAAGCTATTATATATGAAGATGCAGATTAAATGAATACAGAAAATAGAATTAAGACAGAAAAAAGAGAAATTATGGAATGTTAAAATAAAATACCTGATCCGGATGTCTGATGGAGATTCTGATTCTTGAAGCAGTCAGGATCGTCTGAAATTCGACAGAATCGTTTGAGATCTGACAGGATCGTCTGAGATCTGACGAATTCGTCAGAAGAATTTTTCGAAGACCTGCAAACAGAGAAATAGGTACAAAATATAGAAAATGCAGCAATTCTAATATAGGGAAACAATGTAAAATGACAGTAACATTATCAAACTAAAACTCATAAGCAGAAACATGCATGCATTATACTGATTTCATAATAATTATGATTTAATTATGCATTTAAAGCTATATGGGTGAACTCCAAAATGCAAAATAGCATAAAATATCAAATAAACTAGCTAATTGCAGAATAAAACAACAGAGAAAAGATGAAGAAATGCAAACTTTAGGCACTGATTGCCTCAATGTTGACTGCAGTCGAAATCATCTCGCATTGGTACGAAATCATCTTTGATTCGACAGGATCGCCTTCGCTCTGAGCTGGATCGTCGACGACAATGTAAGCTTGCTCCGGATAAAAAACACTAAGGTACCTACAACAAAAATTGAGTAGAACTACTGCAAATATGAATTTAGGGTGTTTTAACGTGTGTGAAGTCAAGTTTACAGATAATTTCAGCCAGGGGGGTGCTAAGGGAAGGGCTTAGGATTAAATAGGCTTAGGAGGGAGGTTAGGAGGTTGGAGATCATCCCTATTTGGGAGATCTCCAACGAGGGAGGGTCTCTAATGGCGCAGACGAAATCGTCAGATCTAGGGCGATATCGTCTGATCGGCGATGATATCGTCAAACGATCAAAACAACCTCTAAAAATGACACGGGAAAAAGAGAAACGGATTAACCGACGGTTAACGGGCGGTTTGGGAGGTTAAAATTTGAATTTAAATTATTTACTGGAGTGAATGTAATTATTAAGATTTCACTGCGCCAATTTTAGGGTGCTACATTTTGCCCCCTCTTTAGCGAATTTTCCGAAGAAAATGCGTTAAATATGAGTTCTTCTCGATCTACAAGAAAGCAAAAATTATTCCCATTTTTAGGCGACGATTCTTGGTCGAATCGTACGACAACTTACTATGGTGCCCCCTCCGTGTTTTTACCCAAATCGAACGTTTGAGGTAAAAACGTGGAAAAGAAAAATTTTAATTGTTTTTAATTGTGTTTTGAATAAAATTAAGAAAAATAGGGTAAAATCCTAATTCATTTTTATTGTGCATTTTCTAGTTTTAGAGCTCTGGAAGCAAAAATGGTGGAGACGACGCACATATCAACAGAGGTCCGACGCGGGCTACGGGTAAGAGTCTAGACTTGGTTTAGAATGCTTTAATTTGAATTTAGATGCTTTTTAGGTGAATTTTAATGAATTTTGAGCATCACGGCCATTTTTGGGCCGTCGACGTCGTCGGGACGAAATCGTCCCGATTTCGACGAAATTGTCTCAAGTTCGCCGATTTCGTCCAAGGGAGAAATCGGTGAAAGGGGGACGATTTCATCAAATTAGGGACAATTTCGGCTTGCAAAATCGGAGACGATTTTGCTCAAATTGGGGACGATATCGTCCAATAGTGGGTGATATCATCATTGGTGTAAAATTGAACTGATTTTACTTGCATTATTAATTACTTGAATTGTTATTAATGATTTTTATTGTTTTGTTGTTTATGTTGCAGAGAGGATTGCTAAAGAGCAGATAATGGAAATATGGAGGTTTGAGAGATGACTTGGCCACTCTTACACAGGCAGAGCGGGATCAGCTAGCACAGGTCGGCTTACTGCATGTGGCAGAAATGCCACAAGTTTCTACAGACATGGGGCTACTGACAGCCCTAGCAGAGAGGTGGTATCCGGGTTCTTCCTGTTTCTAGCTACCTACAGGGGAGATGACTCCCACTTTGGAGGATGTATGGAGGATTCTGAGAATCCCCATACAAGGACGGTTGATCACTCCTGCGGCCAACCAGGGCCATGTTATGGGGCGGTTGTGTGGTGATCCGAGCTTCGCCCTGGAGAAGGGCGGAGTTAACATCGAGGCACTGCATCAGATGCCTGGGGCATCTAGACTCACACAGGTTTTGGCCGGAGTGGTTGGTGGACTTCTGCTATGCCACCAGAGCGGGTGCAGGGTGCCATGGATGCTAGCAGATGTGATCTGCGATATGCGATACCATGGCTACAGGTTCTCTTGGGGCAGTTTTTTTCTATGTCGATTGTACAAGATCCTACATGGGGTCGTGTACAAGGGCGATCGATGTCTAGTTATGAAATCACTCCTACAGGTTTGGTGCTGGGAGCACATTGCAGTGTGGAGGTCGGTAGGGCTTCCTTTGATAGGGATTGACAAGGAGAGGCCCCGAGTTTTCTACTGGTGGCTTCGAAGAGGGTCATAGCGGCGGATTGACCTACCGATGTCCCGGAGACTGCTGGATGACCTTGTCCCGGACTAGATCACCTGGAGGCCATGGCAAGAGCACCTAGGGTGGGCCGAGGATGGATAGGAGTTAGCTCGCGTCAGGCGAGTTTGTTGGTTAAGAATGGAGAGGGGAGAGGTGGAGCTCCATCGCTATGACCGAGTTTTGCGATAGTTCGGTCTGCAGTAGGGGATCCCATCTCTCAAGGATTATGAGTTTTCTCGGACTGTCCGGGATAACACCATAGTGAGCGGGGCTCCAGACATGCAACGCTTCTAGAGTCAAGACTCGGACGATGCCCCCATTCAGCTAGTGGATGGGGATGATGCAGGGGTAGCCGATGGCTACAATGCCTGGTATGCAGGCATCCGCCCTCCTCGAATGACGAGGGCTTAGGTTTTGATACATGCAATTGTGCATCGGATAGGGAGGCGATGCCAGGCAGCTATGGAGGTGGCCAAGGGTCACGACGGGAGATATCTGAGGAGGCCACAGGCACAGGAGACTCCACGACAGAGGGAGAGGATGGAGGTGAGACCCCCTTATCCACAGAGAGAGAGGCCACTATCGCCCGATAAGTGCAAGGGTGTCGACACTGGGGAGAGTAGCGAGACAGCGACTCTCCGAGTAGAGATGATCCATCTCCAAGCGTAGGTGCAGACCCTACAGAAGGAGGCTGCATGACACCGAGATGAGGTGACATAGGTCCGAGACGAGATTACGCACCTCAGGGCACGGGGCGGAGGGGCGAGCACTGGGGAGCTGACACGGGCTATTGCCCAAATCACTTTCTAGCAGACATTGTACTATCAGTTAGTGCCAAAGGAGGATAGACTACCACTGCCAGCTAACATCGCAGATCCGATCAAGATCGGGTCATCGAGGACTTCATCCCGATTGATGACTAGGACTCGTAGTACTACACATACTGCGATGGGGCCACCTCGTCCACCTTAGGGCAGGGGAGGAGATGAGGCTGAGAGCTCGAGGGGTTCTTGAGGCTAGAGTACTACACGACATTGTACAGATTGAGACATAGAGCATTTATTATTTTTGATAGAGGATTGAGTATGTCGAGGTACAGATTGTGGCATACCAATCCAGTTTTGATGATGTATATAGTGTTGATATATATATGAGATGAGATATGTATTTTGATCATATGACTTGTGTTATGTATTTTTATGATGCTTTTATGTTTGATTGATAGATTTGATGATTCATGTAATTACGTCATTGGAAATATCATGGTTTGAGTGTCATGCTTGTAAAATTTAAATGAAATAATCTGATGTAACAAATTGGTTTGTTTGTGATGTATTGATTTGATAAAAAATAAAAAAAGACTTTTAACAATAATTTCAAAGGACATTGTCGCTATTATAGACCATTTCATGGAGTCGCCGCTCACTCGGTCGTCAAGCTAATCCCAGTATAGAAATATTGTTAAAAATTAAAGAGTGCTTAAGAGATTGTCTTAAGACTTTAGTGCAATGGTGCAAATGATGATGATGATGGTTTGTTTTCAGATTTTCATAAAAAAGTATGCATAAAATAATGTTAAAATGATTTTTGCTATGCATAAATTCCTAAGTGTGATAAAATTTTTAAATAATTCCCTAGGAATTATACCATCATTGCAAAATTGAAGGTTGAGATAATGACATGAAATAGTGAAAATGTGTTTGTTTGTTTGTAAAGCATAATTGTATAACAGAATGATTGAAGTCATATGGTTTTCATGATTTTAAATAAATGGGGAATAAAAATTGTTACAATGGTTTGCGCTAGGCATAGAATATGTAGGTATAGACTTATACCATCATCACGAAAATCCAAAAAGAGAAAATAATAATTTTATTGCATGGTTGATTTTTTAATTTTTGAAAATAAA